>JALPQI010008353.1:0-55401 GCA_025490895.1 Thaumatotibia leucotreta | reverse complement strand
TGTTAAATTGTTTCATCCAAGCCGTTTGTTTCTATTATCCGTATAAGCGTTCTAGTTATATCTGGTTTATGTGTATTATATCGTCGCGGCGGCAGCTAGGATAATGTGGATAGTTTCTGGTTGTGGTTTTAAGTAGTATTTGGGTGTGAGTAATACGGTTATGGTGACTTTTATTAGCGCATAATTTGCTATGTACAAAAAAAGTTTTTACACTTGTTATGCTCAAAAAGTGCACCTTTATGTCGTGTGTCGACGATATAAAAGCGCACTTTATGTTCTAGAAGACAAAAGTATTTTTTTGGTAAGGCTAAGGTAATCGGTCCCAACGGCCAAACCAATTTTACTGAGTAATAAAATAGTATAGCTGACAAAACTTGTTATTATATTTATATTACAACATTATAATTTTGTATTTTCTGTTATTAAGTTTAGTAAATCACATAAAATAGACATCGGTTATCGTTTAAAAATGCTCCAAATTGTTAAACTTGGCAGAAAACCGAGCATCTGAAACTCTGATCACAGGTTGAAAATTAAAAAATGAGTTGACGGGTATTGGTTAAATATTTTTCTTCTTTCTTTACGACAACTTCGTTGTGTAAATTATAGTGAAAAATGTGTTTTACTTTCATCGCAAACGAAGTGAAAAGCAGAGTTTACAACAAGGGCATAAATATTCATTTTTACCCTACTATACTATATGCCCTAGATTGTACATCTCCTATTTTAGTTTACCATTTCTTTACTAGATTATTTAATTGATCTTGCCTACAAAATCGAAGAAGTTGGTTATGAAAAGACGGGGTGTACATTTATTTCACTTGTTTTACTAAAAATAAATTAAGTATTTATGTGTGATGCACTAAATTAAAGCAATAATATTTCATTCAAACACTTATAATGTGCAACAAAATATCTTTGACCTGATCATTATCAGTTCGAAATTAGTATGCGTTTAATGTCCTCGAACAATTTGAAACTAAGTTAAAATAAAGCAGTATTAAATTTCTTCACGTTTCTAATTTTTAATTCCAAGCGATTCGTTAAAGCAATTTAGTAGCGAGCTAAATACTCTAGCAATTAAGAATCCCGCGTTGCTGAAATCTTTAAAGGATATTTTAGTTCTGAAAGTTTGTATAGTCTCCATCAGATATATAGGAGCGGCCAGTGTGCTCAGAATATCTGTACGCCTGTACAAGTGCCTGCCCCCTGTGCTTAGACAAGTTGTCAATCGCTGACGCTTAATCGTCAATCGTAAACGAAAGGCAGCTAGCTGTCTTTGTTGCACTAATATAAAAGAGTGACAGAGAGGGAAAACTATGCATCCAGCTCTCTATTGTGTAGGTGTTACAGTGCATGTTCAGATATTTTTGAACATCGTGGCCGCTCTGATACATCATCATCATTTCAGCCAAAAGACGTCCACTGCTGGACATAGGCCTCCCCTAATGGTCGCCAATATGACCTGTTTTGCACTGCTTGCTTCCAGCGGGTTTCCGTGACCTTGACCAGGTCATCGGACCATCTTGTGGGAGGTCTGCCTACACTGCGTCTTTCGGTACGTGGTCGCCAGTCCAGCAGTTTCTGGCACCATTGGCCATCTGATCTTCTGGTGATGTGCCCACTGCCACATAAGTCTGGCAATTCTGAGAGCAATATCGGTGACTTTGGTCCGCTCTGATACATCTAATGACAACTGTGGAATTACCAATGAAGTCCCCAATCAATAGGTACTTTAATAATAGTTTATCTCCGCACATAATTATCATTATTGCTTTAAAATGCGTTCAAAAAACATAGAACCAGCATTATTACAATCAGTTTAACTATGGGAACTTTTTATCTATGTACTTGTAGGTACAATTTATAATGAAAAGTTGACATTGTAGTACAGATTTCTGTAGGGAAATAAGTTTTTTGGAACAGCTGTCAAAACTCAAGTGGGTCACTGTTCTAGTATCCACAGAGATCAAGAATATCGATATGAAATGCCGCACGCTAAGCCGCACGGTATTCGATCTCGAGTAATATCAAAATAGGGACTTCATTTGACTGTTTACGATTATACGCTACGAAGTTTAGAAGAGCTTAGAAGTTTTTTGTATAACGATATTTGAGAGTGAAAAAGTGCAACAAATTCAAATTTAAGGTTCGAGGCTTGTTGACTCAGCAGTCGCGACTCGAGGCTTTTAGTTTACGCCTCGATGCTTAAAGCCACAACACTACTATGGTAGCAATCAAACAATAGCAATTGGTTTTGATACTAAAATACGCTGATGAAAAGCTTAGCCGTTAGACGCTTGCAACTCCAGGAGTGTCTCATGCGCGTTGCCGATTCATTAAGAACTTCGATACTCCTTTTTTGAATATCGCCATACCAGTATTTCGGGAAAACCTCGATGACTAACCAAATGGTTGTAAATTTTATCTTTGTGTCTACGATTTTGTGTTGTGACATATTGCTGTAAAATTTTGGATGAAAGTTTAAAGCATTTTAACGTCAAGCTTTAATTTGTCGATACTCAGCACTGCTGTATTGTCAGGACTGGGCTTTTGAAGCAGCAGCAGTGAGCGCTGCTAAAAAGGTATACAATTTTAGGTTTTGTAGCAAAAAATCTTTACAAGCACTTACGATCCTTTCAGAGCCATCAGTTTCCTCTGAAAGTAAAAGGATTAATCTGGTGCAATTACTTTTTTTTAAATTGAATTGTTTATAATGATGACTGATTACCGCGAAACCCTGGCGAAAATATGCGAATTATGTATGTACTATATAATTTTGGCAAGTTCGTGTTCCAATATTATTTTATGTTTAAATAATATTATTATGTAGATTCCACATACCAATAAACATTCAAAAATCTATTTCGCATTTAAAAATCGTATTTACACATATTCTAGTAATGGGACGTCAAATGCTTTAAGTAAAGTCGTTATCACTATAAATATTTACTGAAGCAATAAATAAATAAATAAACAAACATGCTTCTTGTAGGGCTACATGTCATCACTATTATCATTAACACGCTTTTTTATTAGATTCACTTGTAATTTTAGAATTATAACTAACGTGAGACTCGAACATAAAAATATTATCTAACCCGGTTATTCACGTATTTGTCGATGATTGCTCGACATGTTTCGAGCCATTAGGATCCTCATCCGGAGCACCCTCAGTCAAAGCCCGACGCGTACTGCGGGCCTGCGCCCTGCTAGAACGGATACTGGCCGCAGGCGGTGGTGAAGGAACGATGCAAGGAATGATCTACCCTCAATGTTACTTTTGTCATAAAGGCGGCTGTACACAACACTCACTATATCACTTGCTAATAAGGGGCCGTCTTCTCTGTCCAGCGACGTAATACCTAATAACGTTTTCCAACCAGTTATAATAGCACGGACCAACCACAATCACGATTAAAGTTCAGATGGCGACATATTTCGATAGCTTCCCGTGCTTCACGGGACTTTATAAGCAAGTGATGTTGAGTGTTGTATTACAGACGGTATGTCCGAGCCACAAGGATCGTTGAATAATTTTGGAGCTGACCGTACACATGTTTTGTAATGCATTTAGATGGCTTTCAATCACGGACAGTTGCTGACAGAGTAAGACGTCAGCGACAGATTTTTTAACTATGTTGTTAATTAAGCAGCAGTTGAGGTAGATTACCTACATTTATTGGGTATGATTCTACTTAATATTAAGTTTATTATAACTTATTTTATCCTAACATAATTTGTAAAATTGAATTAAAGTTTTAGTGAACCTTCAACTTATACAGGATTTTCACTCTCGACTTGTGACATCACATAATCAAAAAGTATCCGTTAATTAAAGTATTTACGTAACTATTGTCTAAAATCATAAAAAAAGAAAGTACTATGCTAATTCTTATCTGAAAAATGCCGTATTATGATTACATTATTTATTAATGGTGCAGCTATTGCTGAAATTTTACAAATCGCATTTAAATTAGATAACAGAGAAGAATAGATAACAAAGAAGAAGAAGAAAAAAATATAACATTAATGTTATGAACTAGTTTTGGCTGCATCACTATGACAAAATAAAGTGCTTCTTAGATTATTAAAACAACAACCTGCGCGTTAAATCACGCTTACTTTTTTAATAGTGATTTTTCAGCGAACTTTTACGCAGTAAAATAGGTATACGAGTAATCAGTCAACAGTAAGTGTGGAAAGGGCAAATGTTATTTCCAATAAAGTAAATGACGTTATATTATATGCTACGCATAGTATAGATTAATGTGGCGTCTAAGCAAGCTTTACCAACAAACAATACTGTTGCTACACAATGGTGTGTTTACTTTGCCAAGGTACCTACACCGCATATGTTTGAACAAACGTTGAGTTTATGATAGACCATAACCTGAAACATGGATTGAATTTTACTTGTTCTATCTACTTCATTCCTTTGGCGTGTGGTAACTTTTTTCTCATCGAAAAGCGATTAGTGTCTTCCAAAATTACCTACTTGGGCGGATTTATATTTTGTTGTAGTTTTCTAAAATTTTCCAGGATTTTTCACATATTTTCTACTCGAAATCGCGAGTTCTTTCGATCCTCATTAGCAGAAAAAAGTGTCCCGAGTTGTCTTCCTCTGAGTTACGGTTAAAGAAAGTGTATGAAAAATAGTAACTCAACAGATTTTCTTTTGGGACACTTTTATTTCTATCAGGATCGAAAGAGCTCGTGATTTTGAGTAGAAAAATGTAAAAAAGTCCAATTTTGGGAAATTCTAAAAAACGACAGCAAAATAAAAATCCGCCCACTTACTCTCCCATATTTATGAAAAATAAAATGTATGAAAAATACTGCGTCATTTAAAAAAAACGAAGCAAGTGTTTACTTTAATATAATAAGCCTGCGTCCGGAAAATTACTACACATCTGGTGACTGCTCTAGAATTAGCCGGAGCAAACGAAAGGCCCAAGCTCAGACGAAGGGCGCCTACCATACAAGTTTTCGAAACTAATTTTTCTCTGTATTATTTTAGTTTTCATTTTGACTCTGATAAGCTTTATTTTTTATTTTCTATGCTGTATCAAATATTTGTGATGACATGTCAAAACCTTCGGTGCATTGTTTAGAAAACTTCGTTTACTACACTGGACACTGTCGAATAGGTGATTACGAAGAAATTACTTTTTTGTAAAAACTTTCAAAGAATTCAATACCACAAGTAGGTACTAAAATAGTACGCCGAGCGACGAGCTCACTTCCGACAGCTTTTTGTACTTCATGCCCAAACCTGTCACAATTTTATTCAAGCGAATTTATCCGATATGATGGAAAATCTTGTAGCTTTTATTAAATTTGTTGAATAAATAAGTGAATGATTTGAAGAAGGCAGTATGTTCATTAAAATTCTAAAGCATTATGTCAACTACTAAGACGTCCACTGCAGAACAAGCCTCCCGTTTTGAACTTTACATGTACACTCCTGTTGTGTATTTGTGTGTTTATTTATCACAAATATTTGTTCTTTGGTCGTAGCTGTCTATGTATTTTGGTAAATCAATTATGCAAACATGGATTTTCAGGTTTTAATAAGCCCTTTCCTTAATGTTATCAAAACATGGACATCTAAGTTTGCATAATTTAAATAGGATAATTTTGTATAAAACCAACGTGACTCAGGTGATCGTAACAATGGCAATAACAGACAAAAAAAGTTGGTTCACCGATTTAAGTAGGTATCTATATGTATAATGTATACCTATTATGTCGTCGCTTGGTACCCAGAAGCCTTAATTGAGCCTGCTTACCTTGCATGCTTGCTGCTGTTACCGTGGCACTAGGTTGATTTGTGTAAGATGTCCCAAGATATTTAAATATTTGTCAAACGGGTTACTCACGTTATTTAAGTCGATAATTGCTCGACATGTTTCGATCCATTTAGAGGATCCTCATCGTGGAGTATCCGCGACCAAAACCTACTGCTGACTTGCGGTGACGGAACACGTATTGGATTCGGATTCGACATTGTTTATAAATATATATTTATATATGTTGGCTTTTGATATTAGAATAAAATGTCAAACATTTGCATATTTCCTGTAAATGCTTAATAAATTGTCTTTTATGATCTATAAGTTGTGATAGTGGTTTGAAAATATTTAAATTGAAACGTTCAACCAATAATTAAAATAAATATTTACCACTTAGTGAAGTATATCTGAAGTGAAGTTTCAAACTCAAATAATCAATGTCCTCATCAAATTTTCAAGAACTGACGGAAATTATAATATGTATCTAGTTGTCGTTGCTGAATAAATGCCTAAGATTTATGAATATAAATGGATCTACTAAAACTGCTTTCAAATTGTAGTAGAATTTGAAACAAGGCAGACAATAATAATAATCTAGATTTTGATGAAGATGAAGTTAAACATGAAATTGAATGTCAAATAACTACACAGTGTAGGCAATACATAACGTTCATTAAATACAAAAGCGACACAACTCAAAAACCGTGAAAAATGATTTTATTGCAAAAACGACATTATAAGCACTAATATTTTACGTGACACTAAGACACCTGTCGATTTGACGTTAGTAAGTATCAAAATTATGCTGGTGCCCTTTTTACACTATCGCTCTTTCGGGACTAATTTCAGTGCTAAACTGCCATTTTGTCAGTTGCGACTCGACTGTCGACCAAAACGCACGACATTTTTGTGAAAAAGTGCCATGAAACGAAAAAATAAGTGACTACGTTAAAAAATATGTAAGCAAAAGTGCCACATTTGTAGATGTGGCCGTTTTGAATAAAATAAATACGTAAATATTATGTTTCTTTATATAAGAAGGAGTCGCAAAACGGAATGTGGCAACTTTAATTTTAAAATATCCTCTTAAATTTGATTTTTCATTAATTAAAACTGCCGTATTAGGATTTGCAACCTTTTTGAATTAAAAATATATTCGAATACATCAATCACAGGAGCCATATTTATACATGATGCTGTTTTGAATAAAGTAAATATGTATGGTTTAGATTTCTTTATAAACAAAGGAGCCGCAATACGGAATGTTGAATTTCAAAAAACATTGTTGCATTTACAACCGTTTTTAATTCAGTATAATATTAAAATCCATAAATGTACCAGATTGAATAATTGAGTATCTTTTGCATGAAATCTTAAAAAATACAATACATCTTATAAAAACAGTAATTGTAAAACGTGGTACTTTGTATTGTGTTCGTTTTACTTAAAAGTATATTAGAGATTGTGTGGAAGATGACTCTGAATTTTTTGTACCTATAATTGCGACTACGAAGAAACAATAATGGCATAAACTTCGGATTATTAAGTATTTGTCATACTTTCCTATTATATTATTTGTATACAATACAAGTAAAATAAACAAAGATCTAACCCCGGTGTATGTTTTAACGAATCTAAAAACTTATATTAGTAGTATTTATTTTTTCACTTTTGGGAATGCCAACATAGGGATGATGACTGTATTTAAAATAAATTATTAGACATTATTCATGGCATCATACACGAATAAATTATTACTAAAATATAGACTGCAGTCATTATTGTACAGAACTTTTATTTAATATAAGTGTGGTATACAAAAGTGAAGTTACTTTTGTGTATTTCATGTAAATCTTTCAAAAATCGAAAAAAGATGTTGACTTGACATGACAGTCATCATGCCTATTGCTTCACTACATAGGTAGTACCTACCCAAGTACTAGCGCTAAACTGTCATGTCGTCTAGAAAACCTAATTGTTACATTATTACTAATCATAAGTAGATTTTTAGGGTAGACTTATTATCTCTGCAATTAAATATTGAAAGACATACTTTTGTATCGGCAAAAATTAAGTTCTTGTCTCATCAATTCTAATGAATAACTAGTAAACCGTCAAATCATATCAATTTGGATCATTTAGTATGGGGTCATAGTAACCACCACACAAATACAATACACATAGAAAAAAGAAATAACTAAAGATGTACTTAACCGATTTTTATTATTTACGTGCTTTTAGGTGGGCTATTTCCAGTTTATAGTAAAAATAAGTGGTATCAAAGTATTAATTCCATTCTCAACAATATAACTTTGATCGCGTTGTATTTATTTTATATTTATTAACTAAAGGTACCACTTTTTTATTTTTATATAGCAGGTTGATTCTTGAAGAAAACCGATAATTATATCTGAATTTTAAACTAGTACGTCCGTTAAATTCATCAAAATATGTAACCGAAGTTAAAATTCATCAAAAAAACCCCGGTTTACGGTACCTATAAACATGTTCTGACAATATGTAAGTAAAGAAACAGTAAGAAAAAGTTTTGTCTGGTTCAGTTTTGTTAAAAAAACAGTATTTCTATATTTAAGACATAATTTTATGTATGATTTAAATGAAATAACTGCTTATTTTTTTGTATTTGTGGCCTTTGATGGAAAAAAAAAATTCAGAGTTAATGTTATTTTTTTATGCAAAACGGACGTATACGCTCATAAAAGCTTGCACAGCACATATTACTTTCTAATAACCAAACACATCAAAAGAGGGTTAAAGTACCTACAAATTGATATATATAACACACATAATATTAATGCTGTAAAAACATGTTGTGAACAAAAAACGAATACAAAATCTTTAAACAGCTCCCCTGTAAAAAGTAATTTTTTGACTTGTGTCGCTTTTGTATTTAATGGACGATAAGTAAATAAGAATGAACCCTGAAGTAGTTTTCTGCTTTAATAAATTGAAACGTTTTTCTAATTATCTTCCCAGCAGAGCTTACTATAGATTTTTGAAACATAACATAATTTCTGGTTGTGAATGATTGTAAATACCCAAGTTGTTAAAATCCTTGTGTATATGTTTTCACAGGTGTTCCAACGAAAAGTATAGTATGGCACACGGAATCCCAACAACTGACAATACTGCCCTTAAGTACATGTGTGTATGTGTGTGTGACGAGACTTTACGAAATTACACAAGCCCCGAGCTCACGGCGGTCATACTCATAATAATAAAAACTTTGAAAAGCAACCTCGTAATGAATGGACACTGTCGAAATTCTATTTTCGCAGAGATTTTTGGAGGAATCGCACAAAGGCAGTTGCGTGGTGTGATATTAAGTGGTGATTTATGTTATTGCGCATTGGACCGCGCGGTCATAGTGACCGCGTGACCTATAAAAATCTTAGCAAAATTCTTACAAGTTAGTAGGAAGAGCGTTTATAATTCCCGCTTTCCATGACTGCGAGCGGAACGGGCTCATTAATGGCTCCGAATAACTTACACCGCTGGTGCGACTTACAGCCGTCAACTGCATGGTAGCACTTGGCCAGCGATGGACGTGAAACAGAGCCATTAATGAGTCCGTTCCGCTCGCAGTGGAAGGCGGGCATAAAACTAAAACGATGAGTTTTTACATAAATTATGCTTGTGAGTTATAGAATTGAAAGTTACTCATATTTATACGAAGAAGTAAAATTTTGGGGCTGGCACATAGAACTCGTATTTATACAGTGGGCTTGCCATGACCTGCCGCTGCGTTATTAATGCGGACTTACTTCCTATCTATATCTCACTCGCACTCGAATTTTGGTGCAAGCGAGCCGGACAGAGTGTAAGTCCACGTTAACACAGTGAACGCAGAAAACAAGTAAATTGCACACCATGAAAAGTTGCCTTTATTGATAAAATAAATCATGCTTATGAATTTCTGAATTCAACTATTATGAAATTAACACGATATTTAGTTGCTAATAGCAATGATTGGTGCAAATTTTGATTAGCTATATTCTATTTGTATTGTCAAAGATGTTACGTGTTATATAAAGCACAAACACCTATGTCCTGACTCTGTGGGCAGCACGCAGCACAGAATCAGTTTTGGTAGCAATTTTGAGGTATTTTTGAGCATTACATATCAAGATTTAAATATTAGGGTACCAGACAGCTAAGTAGTGCTTTGATATTTTGTCTTACTGTCTTATAAAACAGATTGTGTCCTACTCTTATTTCTTACGTATACTGTATGAAATAAGAGTGGGACACAAGGAAAAGCCTTCAGGCAATGCACGTGATAGACGGTAAGTATTATTCAATTCACATTGAAATAAATTAATTACATTGATGTTCTGGTTCTTCTCAAATTCATTTTCTTTTATTGATAATATTTACTTTGGTTACCGCAATTACTATTCATGAAACAAAACTGTTTCAAACGGATTATATTGCATATACACTCGCGGTCAATGAATAGAAAATACCGGAAACATGCTGATTACAAATATTCAAAATACAAGTGGAACCGTCTTTAACATCAGATTGTATTGGAATTTTCCTGAAGTTTTCACTCGATCCGAAAAACACGGAACTTTATCGTCAGATGACTCCGTAGATATAAAAATAGCAAGTCATGATTAAAAAACTCGATTTACCATACATTTTAGGTGTTTTTTTTAAACGGTCTACATTTTTGTCTATACAAACCGACATAACGACAATTTTAAAGTTTTTTTTGGGTTTATTTATAAATTTAACGAAATTCCAATACAATCTGATTTAAAAATAGATTTCACATACACTATAAATATTTAAAAAAAAATATTTGAAATCTCCATGTTTGCATTATTTACTATGAAAAAAACCACCTGACCTGTTTTCATTGCCGGTGTGTGTATAATTAAATTTAACTTCATTCCGACATTTCAAACACTTTACAGGGTTCATGGTCGCAGATTTTTTTATTGTTGTTGTATGAAATATTCGAATACGTTTCTATCTGCATAAGTGAAGTTTGGTATAATTATAATGCATATAACTATGATTTGAATAGTGCTTTACATAAATAATAAAATATCTCGAACTTTTCGTCCAATTTCCCTTATTGTGAATACATTTTCTAACCCTTGATTCCATAAATATTCATTATTTTTCTAAAAGTTAATTCCATGCAGTGAACAAATATACACGTTTCAACTAGTTCATCTTATAAAAAAAAACAGAATTCAGTCTTGACGTAAGGAAGCATGCAGACCATGGAATCTTAGAGGCAGGGCAGCGCACCAGATGCTACGACGTTCATCGTCAAGATATGTTCCACTTTTGATTTAATAGGGGCATTTTCAATACAAAATTTGTGCCGTTTCTACAGGATTTGCTTTAAATTGTTTCATTAAATTGGCTGAAACGTCTCATATGGTAAAGGGCAAGCCCAGAGACTCAAAGAAGACTTCTTGGTGAGGCTAGTTTTGAATCTGCCTATAACCCAGCCACAGGCTAGCCACATCTGATAGAATAATTTTGGTCAGAAATACACTTGGCATAATATGTTTCGCAGATACACTTTCAATATAATTATCACTTTCTCGAGAGGTACATTTGGCATCACACATGCCTACGACATAAATCGAAGCACATTATGTAGCATTAATATTTAGAAGAAAGTTATTTTGGACGAATTTTATGTCCCATAATAATCTTATAGCAGTTATAGCATGTTGGCGATATGTATATGTAAAAATATTAAAGAGTAAATTAAATATGTGTTTACTGGTTCATATATTTTATTGAAGTAATTTGTATAAGTTTTCATTTAACAAGACACCTCTGTTCGATGTCACATTTAAATATATAAAAAAAGAGACATTTTATTAATCAGCCAATTAAAAGTATGAATAGGTTTCATACATTCTCGGCCCTTTTGAGAAGAAAACATAAATATTAATTATAACAAGTAGTACTAACTGTATTACTCAATACTACAAACTAAATATAATTATGTAATAGGTAACAAAATAATTTTGTTTATTGGCCTGGTGAAGACACCTTTCTGAGTCTTGACTTGTACAGACCGTACCAAATTGTCTGATGAATTTTTATTAACAGAAATAACTTTACCCAGCGGCCAACAAGCAGGCGGAGTAGCTTCATCTTTTAATAAAACAATTTGTCCAATATCTAAATTAGACTTTCTCTGCAGCCACTTGCTTCTTGGTTGCAGCTCACTTAAATAATAATTATAAAATTGTACCCAAAACTTTTGTTTTATTTGAGTAATTTTTTGATACATGTTCAATCTATGTTCTGCTTTATCTATGAGACTAGGCTCAGGAATGTCTGAAATTGGAGATCCAATCAAGAAATGAGCAGGTGTTAAACAAACAATATTGTCATTATCAGGTACATCGAAAACTGAACATAATGGTCTAGAATTCAGAATTCCTTCTATTTGAACGAGAACCGTATAAAAGAACTCATAAGTCAATCTGACATTACCCAAATATCTTTTTAATAGGCTTTTTACAGATTTAATACCGGCTTCGTAAATTCCACCCATGTGGCTGGCAAGAGGAATTGTGAATTTCCATTCTATACAATTAGTATTGCAATAATCGATCACTTGACTATAAGAAGAATCGTTTTTAAACAATTGATACAATTCATGCAGCTCGTTATTTGCACCTTTAAAATTTGTAGCATTATCTGAGTACAAATGTGTGCAATAACCTCTTCGACTTATAAATCTTTTTAAGGCGCAGATAAAGGCTTGTGATGACAGTTCTGTAACTAATTCTAGGTGTATAGCTTTAGTCGACAGGACATATAAACAAACATATGTATCCTTTAGTGTACTTACAGTTTCGAAGCATAGAATTTCGAATATAAATTGCTCCGCTAAAATCAACACCGACATGTAAAAAAGCTCGTATTAACGTGACTCTTGGAGAGGGTAAGCTAGCCATCTGCTGCTCACAGGCTTCTGCATTGTATCTGACACAGCGAACGCATCTATGTATGACTTTCTTAACCTCCATACGACCGTTAATAGGCCAATATTTTAGCCGTAGCCCGAAAAGCGTACCTTGAATGCCTATATGTAACAAACGAAGGTGAAATTGTTCAATTATCATAGTTGTCACGTGTTCCTTACATGGCAACAATATAGGGTGTGCTTGGCTGTATGGTATGTTTGAGTTTTGTATGCGACCTCCCATACGAATAATATTATTTTCGTCTAGAAAAGGGTTAAGTTTACGTTAAGGGCTCGAAGTGTACACGCTGTAAACTTGAGTGTCTATATTTCTGCTATCTGTACTATGTGTTGTGGACTGTATTTTCTTTATTTTTTGTAACTCTTTGTACTCTTTAATAAAATGTACACGCTGTATAGTTTTAATGATAAAGTCGTGTGAACTTTTAAGTTCCTGTGATGTGAGAAATGACACAACTTTATTCAGGTTACGTGAGTTATTTATAAATCTAAACACGTATGCTATTATTCTAATCAATTTATTAAAACTCGAATGTTTTTGACAGTATGTATAAAAATAATCAAGTGTATTTTGTTGAGTCACTGTATGCGTAGTGCGCGGCTCGATCACTTCAATCTTCAGATCTTCGTCACTGATCACAGGGGATGACGTCATGGGCCAAGTGTTGGGATCCTGATGTAGCCAGTCTGGTCCGTTCCACCACAGTGAATTGATCTTCAGGTTCTGAGGGTAAACTCCTCGCGTGAGTAAGTCAGCAGGATTTTCCTTTGTATTGACATAATTCCACATTTCTGACTTTGTCAACTCTATGATCTCCATTAGTCTGTGAGAGACATATGTATGAAGCTTTTTATATGGTGACTTAATCCAATGTAACACTATTTGCGAATCTGTAAATAATACTATGTCATTAATTTTAAATTTGTCTTTGAAAGCTCTTCTCAATTTGTCAACGAGATGTGCTAGCAATAAACATCCAGAGAGTTCCAATCGTGGCAGTGATTGTGTCTTGATCGGCGCTACTCGTGTCTTCGCCATGATGAGACTGCAAGAGGGTGCTTTGTTAGGATATGTGGCTCTGAAATAAATAACTGCACCGAATGCTTTTGCAGATGCATCACTAAATCCGATTAAGGTTATCCACAGTGGAATATCTGAAAAGTAATATCTAGGGACTTCAATATCTTGTAACTTGTGTAGATTTGTCTGAAACTCTAACCATGTACGTTGTAGATCATCTGGAATGACTGTATCCCAATCAATCTTCGACTTCCAAATGTCTTGCATGAGTATCTTCGCTATGATGACCGTCGGCGCTAGTATACCAATGGGATCATATATTTTTGCTATTGCAGACAATACATTCCTTTTGGTAAGCTTGAACTGTTGTAGCTCTGGAACAGCTGTAGTAAGCATGTCGCGTTGTGGCAACCACTTCACTCCCAACGTCTTGACTGCTTCGCTAGGGGCAAAATCATATGTGTCGTCATTATCATTAGTGGGTATGGCACATGTAAGTATTTGAGGCTCATTTGTAGTCCATTTATGAAGAATAAAATTACCTTTTTGTAAAACATGTTTGAGTTGACCACAAACTTGTCGCGCTTGGTCAAGAGTGTCCGCTCCGGATAGGAAATCGTCCATGTAACATTCCGACTCTATGATGTCCGCGGCTTCGGGGAACTCATGTTTGTGTTGTCCGGCCAGCATGCGCAGAGTACGGCATGCTAAGTAAGGGGCGCATTTTGTACCATATGTCACTGTATTTAACTGAATGCATTTTAAAGGATCCGACTTTGAATCTCGCCATAAGATTCTTTGCAGCGGCCTTTGCTCTTCTTTGACCAAAATGGTCCTAAACATTTTAACTATATCACACGTAAACGCGAATTTGTACATACGAAATCGAAGTATTATGTCAAGCACATCGTTGTATATGTTCGGTCCGTCTAACATTATGTCATTGAGCGACAATCCCGACGACGTCTTGCTACTGGCGTTGAAAACTGTTCTTAACTTTGTAGATCTACTTTCAGGTCTTAAAATACCTAAATGTGGCAAATAGCAATGTGGTACTTGTGTATGTTGAAAGTTATCAATGAACTCGGCATGACTTAGCTCAATGAACTCGTAAATAAAAGCTTTGTACTGTGTGTAAAGCAAGGGGTCTTTTTGAAACTTACTCTCAAGTGTCAATAAACATCGATATGCCTTTTGAAACGAGTTACCTAAATCTTGAACTCTTTCATTTTGTATAGGCATTTCAACTACGAAATGTCCAGTCTCATCTTGCACTGTTGTGTCAAGAAATAACTGTTCGCAATATTTTTGCTCGGGTGTGAACACGACTTTAGGACTTACCTCTTCTTGTTGCCAAAATCTGATCAATAAATCGTCAGTCGAAGGTGTGTCAATCATATGTAAAGTTACATGAGCGTTATGTATGTTATGTGTGCCCGATGTATATTCTTTGACGCTACCCGATACGATCCATCCTAAAACGGTCTCAATAAGTAAAGGTCTGTTTGATCCTAAGCTAATCTGATTGCCTAGCAATAACGGATAAAAATACTCAGCTCCTAAGAGCATGTCTATCTCGCCTGGTTTGTAAAATGTAGGATCTGCAAGAAATTTGTTAATCTTTGCAGGAATGTTCCACGCATTTGTATTTATGTACACATGTGGCAGCGGCACGGTTATGTTATCCATGACAATAAAATCGATATTTGCTGTAAAATCCGAATGTCTTGAAGCTATGTTCGCGTTCATACATAATTGCGTTTGCTTACCTGACTCGCCAATGCCTTGTATAATGTGTGAAGCATATTGTAGCTTACTGGTCATTCGCTTGATAAGACTGTGTGCAACTATGTTTACTTCGCTTCCCGGGTCCAACAGAACGCGCGCAGGGTGCCATAATCCGGAGTCATCTTGTATTTTAATTATCGCTGTGGACAGTAAAATATGTTTATAATTGTTTGATATGTGCATTGTCGTAGGTGACACTAAAATTGTTTGACAATTATTATTTGTTATGTCATTGACAGTTGTCGGTTGGTCTATAGGTTGTATATTATTTGTCAGCTGTGGCTGTGGTTGCTGTTGCGGGGAATGCTGTTGCATTGAGGTTGTATATGTATGTTGCTTCTGTTGAGCTGTCGTATCTGTATGTTGCTTCTGTTGAGCTGTTGTATCTGCGGCAATAGCTATGTTTGCGCGTTTAGGTGGGGGGTTAGATAGATGAATTAAACTATGATGCTTACCGTTGCATGTAGAGCAGGATCTATTTGAGCATTTGTGTTGAGCTGTGTAAGGCTGTAAACAATTGTAACACAAAAACTTGGACTTTATGTAGTTTATACGTTTGTCAACTGGCATTTCTAAAAATTGTATACACTTAGAAATATTGTGTTGCCCTTGGCAAAGAGTACATATTATATTATTATTATTACAATCGTCTGACGTAGTTATGTGTGCGAGCTTGGGGGTTGAATTTGGTTGCGGAAACTTGTCAGATTTATCATTCATAAGCTCGAATGCTGTTGCACGCAGCTTGAGGAAATCTAAAAGCTCTTTAATGGTTGGAATAGATGTTTCTTTCCTTGTCAACTCCCATGCCGCTCTCAGAGAATTATCAAATTTATGTGTAATTATATAAACTAAAAGTACATCCCACTGTTCCACAGGCAGATTCAAAGCACTGAGCGAATCTAGACTCTGTTGTAATACATTTAAAAAGTCTTTTATATTTGATTTATTAAGCATAGAAAAACACATAAAGTTTTTTAAGTGAAAGTTTACAATTATCGTTTTGTTTTCGTACCTATTTTCGAGTATGCTCATAGCCTTAGTGTAGTTTCCGTCGAGAATGAGAAGGGAATTGATTAAACCCGCAGCTTCGCCTTTCAAGCAGCTCTTCAGGTACTGCATCCGTTGCAGCTCCGGCACGTTTCCTCCGTCCATGGCGCATTGGAACAGGTTCTTGAACGCAGGCCACTCGCGTATGTCTCCGGCGTATGTAGGAAGCTCTAACCTCGGCAGTTTGTAGGGCTGACTCTTCGTCTTCACGTCCTCTTCGTTTTTCTCTAGTAATTGATTGATGAGCGCTCTGGTCTGGTAATATCTTGACTCCATGGTCGATCGTTCCTCGTCGGCTTTCTTCTCGTCATTTTCTATGAGCTCTATTGCCTGTTGAACTTCGTCGAACTTCTCCATCTGTGTAGTCAAGTCTGTCTTCCGTAATTTCAGTTCTTCTGTATTTAAACTATCTTTGTTTTGTGTGGCAACGTAGTTAAAGATTCTAGTTACCTTTCCCTTTATGATGCTTCTGGAACTTTTCAGTGTTTTGTATTTTTCGGTATCCGTCATTATGTATATGTAGTTTATTTAGTATAACTGTTCACTGTATTTATTAACACAATTTTATCACTGTCCTGTTGGAAACATGTCCTGTTGGCTCGTGAGGACCAAAGATGTTGGCGATATGTATATGTAAAAATATTAAAGAGTAAATTAAATATGTGTTTACTGGTTCATATATTTTATTGAAGTAATTTGTATAAGTTTTCATTTAACAAGACACCTCTGTTCGATGTCACATTTAAATATATAAAAAAAGAGACATTTTATTAATCAGCCAATTAAAAGTATGAATAGGTTTCATACATAGCATACTTACTACTCGTATTAAAATTACATAATTATATTTGGCTAGCAGAAAAGAGGCCCAGGTAACCGGGTTAAGTTATGTTGGAACCGAAAACTGTAGGTTAGATAAGGTTTGTAGGATGACCACAAATAGCGGAGCGTGAATTCGGAAATAGGAGAAAGAAGAGCAACAAAATGAGACATTCACTTAAGACAGAAAAAAATGTCCAGGTTACTGGGTTAAGTTAGGATACTTAGAACTGTGACCCTACTTGTACCTAGGTGCCGTGCGCTCTACGCGTTAGCAGGGGGCTTATATTTATACATGAGACCTAGGCTCTCCGAAACATGTCGTGCGTACTGACTAAAACACGAGAGTTTAATTATTTTTAGGTTTTACGTCTCACGATAGTTTAAATTCAAATATTATATTGTAAGCCACCGTATTTTTAAAAGACGAAAAGTGACGTAGTTGCAAGACCCCGTAAATGCCAAATATACGACAGTAGAAACAACATTATATTACTCGTATTATTTAATCCCGTCTTTCAATCTCACGGTATATAAACCCGTCCATAAGCGGAACGCACCAGCGCCGAGCGCCGAAGGCAGCGTCTTATTAAAGTCACTTATTGAAGTGATAATGAAGCCTGCAGGCTGCCCGTTACAGCCGTAACACTGCCAGCCTTAAAGCCTTTTATAACAAGATATTCCACAATTCGCCTCATCCCTACTTACAGCTAATTGTAGCCAGCCAGTTGTAGTGTCATAAAAAGATATGTCTTCTCTGTAGAAAATGATATTCTGGCTGACGTTGATTTTCTAATATATTTGGGGCGATGTTGTGTTTGTGCTACTGATCACCATTATAGTGAGTTTTATGATTTTTTATAAAGGCATGTTGATAAAATATTGAACACAAAATGAGGTTAAATGTGTCGTGGGTTAGATTTGGGTTATAGTCTTTTCGGTATACCTACCTAATAAAGTTAAGGAGTTCGTGTAATAATTTCGGGGTGAAATAATTAACGGTACAAATCGGTTATTCAATCGACAACCCTATGTAATAAATTCGTAGCATAGATTAAACAAGCTATGAATTTTTGACCACCGAGTGAAGATTTTTTTTCTCCGACTGAAAACGACCCAAGTGCTAGTTTTATTTTATTTAATCGTGCTAGTTTAGTAAAAAAAAGAACTTATTTGAATGAACACCAGCCCAGCCAGCATAAGGGATATAGGACTATAGGATGGTAGTTGATATAACGTTTATGGTTACTATTTTGCTACCGATAATGGCCATTATTTTGTTTGATGAAATACTTACCTTAATAATGATAATCATGCAACCCATGATGAACTTTGTTAAATCATTGTAATGTCATAGCATATCTTTAAACATAATAAAACGGTTAAGCTGTGTATTTATTTCATACGTGTATTTATTTCATACGCGACATGTTTAGGAGAGCCTAGACCTAGTCTCTCCGAAACAATAATAAAATTGAAAATAAGACAGTAATTATATTTAACCGTTCAATTATTTTTATACTTCTTATGTCTCACGGAAGTTTAAACTTAACGCATGCCTTTTAAATTTTTCCTCTGATTGTACTTAAATTAACAATGGATCCGGATTCTGAAATAAAATTGGGTCATTTTATATTCTTCCTCAAACGTCATGTGCGCTTCTTTCAACAACATTAAATTATAATTAATTCACAGCAGGATAATTAACATTTTAGCGTCGTTAATTAAAGGCGCTTAAGTGATTGAAATCCGTCTGAATTAAATAGGGAACCAAAATAAGCCGTCATTAAAAGGCGAATTACCTCTTAATTAGGGGTCGTTGAAACTGAAGTGGACTCTTCCTTTAAATAAAATTAACAGACTAAGCTATTTCGGCCAATTTCTCGGCAGGTGTTAGCAGTGAAAAGCTTTTTGTGTTTTACTGAACCGGAGATAATCTGTGACAGACAGCTTAGATGTCTTTTTAGATAAATACAGACTTTCTTAGTAAATTGTATAAGATCATTATTTTATGGAAACGGGACTTAATCGCGTATAAATTTTGCTCCCAAAATTAGTTTTTTTTTATGTGACGAACGTAGGTCCCACCTGATGGAAAGCGGGAACTGAGGCCCATGGACATAGTGACCAAAAAATCGCCTTTGCGCTGCCTACCCTGAGGACTTTAGATGGATTGCCACTATGCCAGTAATTATACCGGCTATCTTACCCCCAAACCGGAATACAATACTAGCTATTTAGCGACAGGTTAACGGGTAAGACGGTGGTAGCTATCCGGAAGAACCCTGCACAAGGTCCTACCACCAGCATAAATAACTATTCAGCAAAGTCACATGACATAACATTAGCCTACCTCAGTCCACTAGCTGAACAATGGACCTGAGTTTAGACGTGTAAAGGAGGTAAATGGCCGTAATCACCACGGTGGGCAAGCGGATTGAAGATCGCGTTGAGTCCACTATTAATGATACTGCTGTCCATCATCAAACTTTAATGAATGGTCAGTGAAAAGTACAGGGTGATTACCAGATCGTGATGCCAACTGTGAAAAATGTGTTAAGATGGTTTTTCTAAAAACAATGTTTCCCTTGGGACCTACATGAACAAACGTACTTTTTTACGTCTAGTTAAGTTCGAGTTCATTAATATGTATACATTTCTCCAAACAAATTCTTTGCAAATGTGTTTACATAATTATGAAACGAGAAATAAAACTATGAAAACGGATAAACTCGCGTATATTAACTAATTTTAACTTCATTCCGACGTTTCGAACACTTTACAGGGTTCGTGGTCTGCGGATGACTGACAATGGATGAATTTGATAGATCTACCTCCATCAAAATAAGAAAGATAAGTACAAAACTACCCACCAAAGAAAAATTACTAAACCACAGACAATAAATTTTAAGGGTGGATGTACATACAAAATTTGCAAATTAAGCTAGTTATTCATTACAAATATTTTCAGAATGAAGACAAGAGACAAAATAAATAATCTACGCCGGTTCTATCCCTACGCCACTGCCTGAGAAGCTGCCTTCCTAACAATACAATCATACAAAGGAAGGAAATACTTCTCAGGCAGTGGCGTAGGGATAGAACCGGCGTAGATTATTTATTTTGTCTCTTGTCTTCATTCTGAAAATATTTGTAATGAATAACTAGCTTAATTTGCAAATTTTGTATGTACATCCACCCTTAAAATGTATTGTCTGTGGTTTAGTAATTTTTCTTTGGTGGGTAGTTTTGTACTTATCTTTCTTATTTTGATGGAGGTAGATCTATCAAATTTCCTCCATTGTCAGTCATCCGCAGACCACGAACCCTGTAAAGTGTTCGAAACGTCGGAATGAAGTTAAAATTAGTTAATATACGCGAGTTTATCCGTTTTCATAGTTTTATTTCATGAGTAATCCTCGCGGTAACCGAAGAAAATATTATGAAACGAGACTGGAAGTGACTTATACTTCCGCACCGGTCGGTATGAAATCAGAATTTTTTTTTCGTGATACTCATATTTGTTCCAAGAGTTTCAGTTCCAATTCAGAAAGACCATTTTCACACGTTTTTTACAGTTGGGATCACGACCCCGTAATCATCCTGTATATTCTTACTGCCGTCACCACGCCGTGTGGAGCTGATATCAAAGCAACAGCGTACATAATAATATTATAATTATTATAAGTATTATTTATGTTTAGTATTATTATCCTTTATTTATCTCCCTTTTTAAGTTAGGTTTTTTATAAACATGTCGATAAAAGTCAATTATTTTATGTAATAAATTTTTTAATGGATGTTATTTAAGACGTATTATTATAGTGTTTTGAAAAAATAAGTCCACCTGCGTTGCTTACTGGTTCTTTTCAGGAACGGTGTAGGGATAGAACCAGTAGTCGATTTTTTTTATTCTCTCTTGTTAGTGTCAGACGATTCGAAAATGCTTATTAATAAGCTTACTTGAATAAAGAATAGTTTGACTTTGACATAATATTGTTACATTAATGCATACTATGAAATACATACATATATACATACATGAATAGAGGAATGCATAATATGAAATATATTACCCAAGAAAAAGTATCAAGAGGTGAGATTGTCATAACACAAAATGGTCCCTAATAGACTAGCATGTACACTGCGGATCTACCGCGAACTCCGAAATCCGCAAATTTCGTGGATTTATCTATGTCTCTCTAATTGCGCCTTCGTAGGAATGACAGGGATAAATCCTTAAAATTTTAGAATTTCAAGGTTCGCAGTAGCATGTTTGAAAAAAAAAATAAACGTTTTCAAAAAGAATTTGCGATTACCGAAGTTTTGAAACGGCAATACGACAAACACAAACTTTATGTAAACTAGCGGCTGTCAGGTGCGATTTCAAAAAAAGGATGTTTTGTATTGTTTAATACTTTTACTCGTATATTTTGAGCACTCGTGGTCAAAAATCCTGTGAAGGTCTTACCACCTTAATCGCTCTAATGTATATGGTGGAGAATAGAAAAGGAAAATGATATTGGTAGGTACCGTTTTGCACCACGTCATATTAGAACCGGATCTTTGATAACTTTCATATCATAAGTATTTTCACGAGTGTACCAAATAACTGGAATATAATTGCGGCCTCTAGCTTAATGTATGGTCTATGATAAGTATTTCAATATTCTGTTTTTTCGTTGTGTTGAGTTCTGTTAACGGCCTAAGCCCAGAAAGCCAGACCGCATTTAGTCGATCTTGTTTCTCTCTTCACGCGTAATAAACTAAAATATAGCTGTTTTTGGTTGTGACATCGCCAGAATTATGAAAATTTGGATGGTTGGGATGTTTTAAAATAATAACTCATCATCATCATCATCATATCAGCCGAAAGACGTCCACTGCTGAACATAGGCCTCCATCAAAGATTACCACAATGACCGGTCCTGTGCCACCCGCATCCAGCGGACTCCTGCGACCTTCACCAGGTCATCAGTCTACTCTGTTGGGGGATTACCCACGCTGCGCCTTCCGGTACGTGGCGGCCACTCGAGAACCTTCCTGCCCCAATGGCCATCGGTTCTACGCGCAATGTGCCCCGACCACTGTCACTTCAGTTTAGCGATTCGGAGAGCTATATCGGTTACTTTGGTTCTGCTGCGGATGGTCTCATTTCTAATCCGTTCACGCAGAGAGACTCCTAGCATTGCCATCTCCATTGCCCTTTGGGTGATTTTGAGCCTTCTTATAAAGCACATTATAAGCGACCACGTTTTAGTAGCGTATAGCATCACTGGCAACACACACACACACACCGATTAAAGACTTTCGTCTTCAAACGCTGCGGAATATTGGACGAAAATTTGTATCGTAGCTTCCCGAACGCTGCCCAACCGAGTCGAATTCGACGATTAAATAATAAATATGATAATTACTACTTCAATGATAATGACAAAAATCAGGAATGAGTTAACCTAAATTGTGACGTACCTACACATATGTTACATTAAAGGCATGCAGGCATGGTTGGTGAAAACCAACCTCGAATAAAATATATCTGTCAGATAAATGTTAGCCGTCCATCTATAGGACGTAAATATTAGGATTTATGCTGAGGGCATTTTCAAATCTCTACAAACCTAGTATGAGACTAGTTTTAATAAGTAGGTACATACTTGTCGGCCCTATATAGTTATCGCAGAAGTAATTTAAACTCAAATATAACTAACATTTTCATTTAGGTATACGTACGTAGGTTTACGTATTTCTGGCTTATTATATTCATAAAATTATTTCGCTCAGAATCATTTACACACAACAAATCTCTTTACACTTACCTCATAAAAATGTTCTCGTTTCTTTTCATGCTAATTAGTTAATACAAAATAGCTGCAGTATTCAACAATGGGTTCCCAAAGTATAACTATTTCATTCAGATAACTTATTGTAGAAATAATGGAGCATGCAACGTGCAACAGTCAAAACAGGATTTTAACATTTTTATTCAGAACCGAAACAAACAACCTAATTAAGGTTTGTAGAAATATTTTATTTTACTGGAAATGTGGGTATTTATTGAATAATTCGTACAACTATGAGTGAGTTTTTAACCCTCCTTTGCTATTTTTGCCGTCCACACCCTGTTTACCTATCGTTCAGACCAGTAGCCGTGCCATGAGTTGGAAAGAAAAGGATAAGTTAGGTTTTACTTGATGTGTAATGCATTCCCATTAAATTGGCTATGTAAAGTTTTCTGAAGGTATGAATATTATAGTACATTACTACCGAGGCCGCGAAGTGACTGGTTGCCGGCCGAATATATGTAGACGGCCGAGCGAAGCGAGGCCGGATAGTATTCGGACGGCAACCCGTCACTTCATGGCCGAGGTATGTATAGTGCTTTTCTCAAACATGCAATGAAATGAAACAAAAAAAAATATCTTCATTCTAAGAAATTATAAGTCAACTACATAACTAAGTCTTTGAAACAGAACAAAAGTCAAATACTTTTTTTTTATATTTTTAGTCCTTGTGGACAGGCGAATACACTAAGCTATACTGCCTTAAAAATCAAATACGACACCGACGCCTCATTTTTTTTAAGTTTGACATGTTTGAAAGGTGCAACTTAAAAAGCGGTATTAGACGATGCGGTCTGTTGGGTCCAATTAATCGCATGCGATGATTGGCGCCGACGGATCGCACCGTATAATACTGCTTTTTAAACATTATTTTGAGTAGTTATTGTACATAATATTTTAAATTATATAATTTAAATACGTAATTATAACTGCAACAATTAGCCAATCATTTTTTTTAATACTAATATTACTTACAGATAATTATTGGCTAAAAGCCAAGATGCCAGGTCACAACCCTATGTCAAATGAAAATTAAAAAAGAGGCACTTGCCGGCCTAGGCCGGCAACGGGGTACTTCCCGGTCGCTTTTTAGGCAAGTAACTACAACATTTCATTGCATGTTTGAGAAAACTATATTTTCATCACACCCTGTTCCGTAAGTGCGCCAATACGCTGCGGTGATGCGCGCCGTAGGTGCGTCATTACGTCATAGTATGCTGTTAAGGATTTTCATACAACATTACGTCGCAATAGCGGGGTCCGGCGCACGCCGCGCGTCGCACCGAGATTTCTTTTATGAAAATGATGAAATTAAGTCATCCCAGATTTAGATAATTTTAGAGTAGTTTTGTGAAAATATATTGTTTTATTTACTTTTTTGCATCACAGGTGTGATGAAAAACATTGTGTGTGCCACGGGCGGTACAAGAATTACGAACTCGTGTTAGAATTAAGCCCTCACCTTCGGCTCGGGCTTGAATTCACACTCGTTCGTATTTCTTGTTTACCGCCCTAAGTACACAATGTACTATTCTCCTTGATAGCCTTTGTCTTAAGGTTTATGAAAAATGTGGTTCTTTTATTTTTATACCCTATAATTTGTTAACAATCTTTTTTTTAAGTGAGAGAGGTGACATTTGTGCAGTAAATGGATGAATTAGGCTCTGCTAATGCTTTCGCCCGCAATAAGTAAAATGTAATTAAAAAAATAATGAATGAATGACACGAGTGACATTGACGTTGACGGATTTTTATTTTTCTATTTCATTGTACTGATTGTGGACGAACGCATTTCTTTATATATGTACCTTTATCTGTGTATCTTTATTTGTATCTCTTTTAATTTTAGTTTCATGACGCATTGGTGTAAACTGTAATGTCGTGTAAACTTTTGTTTCAACAAAATAAATAAGTAAATTACGCATCAAGTAAAACCAAACTTATCCTTTACTTTCCAACCTATGGCTCGGCTACTGGTCTGTCACCTCTCTCACTTAATAAAAGATTATTAACAATTTATATGAAATAAAAATAAAAAAGCCGCATTTTCTTGAACCCTAAGACGACGGCTATCAGGGTAAAATATAATATTCATACCTTTAGAAAACTTTACATAGCCAATTGTTTTTATTGTCCCCCTGATCCTGTTGTCTGTGATAGTACACCAAACGAAGGAAACTCAAAGGAAAAAACTCGTGTATAAGCGAATTTTGGCACAGTTGTAGGGAATGGTGTTTTAAGCCACATACTAAAAGTACTGGTGGTTAGGGGTGGAGCTAACGGGGGGAGAGGGGTGTAAAGGTCCTTATTTTTAAATTTTCGTAAATAACTCGTAAACCGTGGCTTGTAGCAAAAAACGTTCTAGTACATAAGTAATCTACATAAAATTCTCTACAAAAAAGATATACGCATGTTTCCTCTGGGATCAATGTGTCATGAGATAAGAAAGCAAGAAGATGGACACTATAGAAATAAACACATTTGCTTAAATAGGTATGGCACATACAGAATGCTCGCGAGCATTCCAAAAGATTTTAATGCTCAATTCCTGACCATATTTAGAGTCTTTAATGTTATATAAAATTTCCTGGATTCGGTTTGGTTTCAGAGATAATCAACCTTTTTTTTGGAATATGTTTTTTGACGTAACTCGTCATAAAACTTCTTTTTGATTACAATGATACCACAATATGTTTTAGTATTACCACGCCTTTTGCCTGGCAATCAAAAAATGGGAATAAACTTGACGAAATAACCAGTCCCTAAAAAAAATATTAAAATAAATAATTTTTACAAATTGTTGTTATGACAAAAAGTACTGGAAATGTCAAAAAATATTCAAAAAGTCTAAAATAAAAGAGAATTTTTTTTTTTTTTGTGATATTTGACATTAGGTATCATAATCATTTTTGCTTATTTTAATATCTAGAATGCACACTTAAAATATTTTGAAATGCTCACGCCCGGGCGCGCCCTGTATGCTTATATTTGAAAAAATAAAATTCCTAATTATATTCTAAACCTAAAATATCCTCATAATCATCGTCAAAAGGTTTTAACTATGCATTCTAGACATCAAAACAAACAAAAATTATTATGAGACCTAATGTCAAATACCACCAAACAAAAACATTTTTTTCTTTTTTTTTAGATTTTTTGCATACTTTTTAACATTTGCAGTACGTTTTATCATAACAACAATTTGTTAAAATTATTTATTTTAATAATTTTTTAGGCACCGGTTATTTCGTCAAGTTTATTCCCATTTTTTGATTGCCAGGGAAAAGGTGTGGTAATATTAAAACACATTGTGGTAGCATTGTAATCAAAAAGAAGTTTTATGACGAGTTACGTCAAAAAACATATTTCGAAAAAAAGGTTGATTATCTCTGAAACCAAGCCGAATCCAGGAAATTTTATATGACATTAAAGACTCTATATATGGTCAGGAATTGAACATTAAAATCTTTTGGAATGCTCGCGAGCATTCTGTATGTGCCATACCTACTTAAACAAATGTGTTTATTTCTATAGTGTCCATCTTCTTGCTTTCTTATCTCATGACACATTGATCCCAGAGGAAACATGCGTATGTCTTTTTTGTAGAGAATTTTATGTAGATTACTTATGTACTAGAACGTTTTTTGCTACAAGCCACGGTTTACGAGTTATTTACGAAAAATTAAAAATAAGGATCTTTACACCCCTCTCCCCCCGTTAGCTCCACCCCTAACCACCAGTACTTTTAGTACGTAGTTTAAAACACCATTCCCTACAACTATACCAAAATTCGCCTATACACGAGTTATTTCCCCCGATAGGCAACTTTTGGTCTTCGTTAGGTGGGCTATGAGGTGTGCTACGTGACCTGTCCAATGTCCATTGCCTTTTCATTTTCTATGCATGGGTTAGTGCATTCACTTAATTATCATAATTACATACAAAAGAATTGTAAACTGATATTCACTGTCTTGTGGATTTACCCAAATATATATCTTCATGAGAAGAAGCTCTGCCTTAAACCTCATATCGACAGAATAACGTTTTAATACAGTTGCAGACATGATAATATATTACTTAGTCGTCAGGATAGCCCGGTAAGGACATAACTATTTTCATTACTTATGCAAGGTTGACACTTACTATAATTTATGATAACTTGAAGGATTGTCATGTCAGTCATGTGAAATAATGATTGGGATTCTTAAAAATACAAACCCCAAAACCACAATATCGATATACCCGTAGTTCAAGAATATTTTCTCCAAAATCACCCAGATAAATTCAAGAGACCTCTAAATAGCATCGCGTAAATCCGATTTTAGGCCTTCGCGGATACCTTTTTTTATAAAAACCTGATTTGTTCTCGCCCACTGATCGATCTCGTCATGATTATAAACCACAAATTTACGACTACTTTTGTGTGATATCAAATATTTACGATGGGAGTCATAACATCGGCCTGCTGGTATAAAAAAAGTATTTATAAAAGAAAATATCCAAAAAAGCCGTTTGTTGATAACCCGCTTTCCTAACATCCGTTGTATTTATTTATTTTTAACAGGCAGTGCGTTTCTAAAATAAATATTGCGGTTTGCAATGTTGGTACATTTTCCTACACGAAACATTTATTACACATGTACTTATTCAGCTTTCCACATATTTTTGAGTTTCGCTTGATTGACCAACATTGTAGTTATGTAAACCAAGTTATTTCCTATACAATTCTGCATTCTGTGCGATACAGACTAGGAAGCGTCTCCTTTTGCTCGCCCAGTGGCCTATTTCACCATAATTACAATTGTGACAATTGTAAAATATCACTGTTACTGACGGTACAGGCCTCCGTAGGCTACAGCTACCGCTTACTGTCGGACGGTCCATGTGCTTGTTTGCCACCAACATAAAATTATTACTAATAACGTTATTATATCGTTAATAAACTATTTTTTTGTTTCCAAAACCCGTGACAATTGTCGCAAGGTTTAGTACAATTTTCATTAATTCTTGACGGTTCGGCTTACGTATGTCGGAATTTCGCTACAATTGTCGTGATTTTTGTGACAATTGTAATTTTGCTTCGCTTGAAAGTAGCTATTTACTGCTGATTTATTAAAGTTCCTGCACTAATTTTTATGCTGGTGGCAAACAAACGCACGGCCCTTCCGATGGTAAGCGGTAACTGTAGCCTATAGACGCTCCCTATTGGAGAAACCGTAGATTTACAATTGTAGGACTTGTCAATGTTGTGAAATTGGGGCCAGGAACGCCTTAAAAACATTAGTGCCCATGTAGCTCTGACCCTTCTACGTATGTGCCTCGCGGTGCCTAAAATCACTTATTTATTGCGAACTACACCTACGTGGTTGTGTCCGAGTGACATAATCGATTTGGATCTAGCGTTGAGGGATACGGCAGAGGCAATTTTAAATGTGTCTTTGTCGGATAGTCAGTGGGTCCAAGCGTCTCTGCCCATACGGTACGGTGGGCTCGGTCTGCGGCGTGCGGAGGACGTTGGTGTGCCCGCCTTTTTGGCGTCAGCGAATGGAGTGAGTGGCCTGGTTTCTAAGATCTTGAGTTGCCAAGGAGATCGAGTTATCATTCCGTTTGCAGAGGATGCGCGGTCAAGGTGGGTGGCTCGTTACCCGTCTGCGTCGCTGCCCGAGGCGCCGTGGGTGCAGCGAGCGTGGGATGATTTTGGGGCCAAGGACGCTCTTACAGGACTTATGGATGCAGTTGAGGGGGTGGATTTGGCGAGGCTAAAGGCGGTGTCGAGGGTTGAAGCAGGGGCGTGGTTACATGCGTTGCCTGCTCCACATTTTGGAACATTTCTCGACAACAACTCCTTGCGGGTGGCAGTTGCTCTCCGCCTGGGCTGCAATGTTTGTGAACCACATATATGCATCTGCGGCTCCAGGGTGGAGGCCAATGGCCATCACGCGTTAAATTGTTGTCGTTGTTCGGGTAGATTTCCACGCCACCACGCCCTCAATGATATCGTGAGGAGAGCCCTGATATCCGCCAATATCCCTTGCGTCCTTGAGCCCCCGGGCCTGTGCCGCACCGATGGCAAAAGACCGGACGGTTTAACATTAGTCCCGTGGCAGAGGGGGAGGTGCCTATTATGGGACGCCACGTGCGTTAGTACATTTGCCGCCTCACATCTAAGCCGGACGGTGCGATTGGCTGGTGCCGCTGCAGATTTTGCCGCCCAAAAAAAACGTGACAAGTATGGGACGTTAGAGGGCAGTTATTTTTTTGTACCCCTTGCGTTCGAGACGACTGGGTGTTGGGGGGCAGATTCTATTGATTTTATAAGGGAAGTGGGACGACGTATTAGGGAGAGAGGGTCTGACGCTCGCGCGGGTTTGTACCTGGTGCAAAAATTGTCCGTCGCCATTCAACGTGGCAACGCGGCTAGTGTAATGGGCACCTTTGCACCGGGGACGACTCGCGGGGGTCTTTTTGACTAGTTTTAAGTATTTTGTATGTACATAGATTGACTTGTTTATTCAATAAATAAATGATGGCGATTTTGTGCTATGATTAACATTCTGTATACCTAAGGTGCGAATTGTACAGAGATTTGTAAAGCACTTAACTTGGCGTTGACTAAACCTACAAGTCCGCGAGTTTATTAATACAATTTGGACTTTATTGCTGCTCAGCCCTGGTCACGTGGTCATACTCTAGAGCGATACATGAGTTCAGGAAGACCATTAGATATTTTTTTCTGGAATTTCCTAATCTACATTATAGTTCTCATATGTAATTGCTCAAAGATTAGGTTGTATCTTAACATTATTAATCTATGATCATAATAGTAGACTTAACCAGTCGGAAACGTAGATTACTGTTGTAGCCCACCCGTAGCACCATCTCAAAATGTCAAGTACAAGAAGATTTCTTACTGTTTGTTTTATATTATCATTTTAACATAGGGTACCTCTTAGGGTTTAAATTTGGTTAACAAAACTGTATTTAAGAATTGAATTGAAAGTGATTATTTTCAAAATGTGAAAACAATAATAAATTAATAAAATGTTGTCAGAGTGTCACCTTAACTAGGTCCTCCAGATGTCATGATTTGCCACAATGTTATCTTTCTGCATGTACCTTTACGAGTACCTACCTACATGTAACTTGACATTTTGTGCACATTTATATTCGAAGCGCGTTTAGTTCCAATTTTGTACTCTTAAGCGCATTTAGCTATGAATAATGATTAAAATGGAACAAGGAGATTATTGGGTGCGATAATTTATTCGCTGTTTCGTGTCCTATAACAAAATATTTTCGTGACGCTTTATTTCAAATATTTTTAAGTGCAAACTTCCGAAAGCGTTCGATAGTGTAACAGAAAGTAAAGAAATAGCAGATTTTCAGCAAGAGGATATTTTGAAACGCTGTTGTTTATACCTATTATTAAACAATGAAATGCAAATATATATTTCAAATTGCAAGTTGCAGTTGCAAGTTTGGAAGTGATGAAACGTTTGCTGTAAAAAATTGTCACTCATTCATTGATTTCAGCCAAAAGACGTCCACTGCTGAACATATGCCTCCCCCCATGATCGTCAATATGGCTGGTTCTGTGCTGCTTGCCTCCAGCGGGCTCCCGCGACCTTGACCACCATCTTGCGTCTGAGGTCTACCTACATTGCGTCTTCCGGTACGTGGCGGTAAAAAATCGTTTACTCAATATTTGTCTAGGATACGTGCCGTATATACTGGTAAAATTACTATATTTTGTAGTATTTTGAGAAAAACTCGCTAGTAAGCGTACGCGAGAGCAAAGTCATCTTAAACAGACAGTATCAGATCTATGTGATCCTTCAGCTACCAAATTGTTACAAAAATAATGAAAAATATTCATTACGGTACGGAGTGAAAGGAAGCAGCCACACAATAAAATAGAGTTGCCTTTTCAAAGTGTAATCAATCTGTATATTTCGAGCTTACTGAGATAGTTCCATTCATGCGATGTCATACGTAAGTCATTCTAGTTGACATATGAAGAATTGTTGGGGATTAAGCTATGGAGGAAAAGCTTTCAGCTAAAAATAACAAGGGCGGATATGTTGCAAAAACATTCATATAGTCAAATCCTTATTGAACCAATTGCTTTAAATGTATTTCATTTGCTAAATAAATATACATTACTCTTTTGTTTCTCCTTCTTTTATTTGCTTAATTTTTTTTTTTAAATAGTATATAATTTATTTATTTCATAATAGGAACTCAATTTACACATAATAAATCCGCCGCAGGCTTCGTCAAGATGCTACAAAATGGAATCAGCAACAAGCTTCGTCATACTCACTAATGACAATATCCGCAAAAGGCTTCGTCAATATAACACAAAAAAAAAAAAAAAGAAATGTTAATTGCAATCCCCGCTCCGTCCCGCACCCGGTCCAAAAGTCCCCATCACCCCGGCTGCGTTACCGCGCTGTATAGCCAGGGATATCTGTTGAACCAAATATGAGCCGGAACGGGGGTCACAACCACCGTCTCTCAGCCGCCGACCTAAGTCCCTCACGAACTTTTTAGCCTCCAGAGCCCAAGGCCCCCCAGTCTCGACCGCTACCGGTACAAAGTCGTACATTGGTTCCAGGGCAGAGTACTTGGAATGTTTCATTTTGGCCGCATACTCCGCAGCCAACCCCGCGGATCGCATAGTGTGGCTCAAGTGAGAAGGCGCAAACGTACTGACGCACGTTGCATCCCACAAGAGGCACCGACCCCTCTGCCATGGAACCAATGTCAAACCATCCGGTCGTTTGCCGTCTATCCGGCACAGCCCTGGAGGCTCCAGAACACAAGGCACGTTAGCCCTTACCAAAGCCCGGCGAATAAGGTCATTAATGGCATGATGCCTCGCGAAACGCCCCGCGCACCTAAGACAGCTAAGGCCATGGTGACCGTCTTCCTCCACCATAACCCCACATATGCACCGATGCACTTCGCAGACCTTAGCCCCCAATCGCAAAGCAACCGCGATTCTTAAGGAATCGTTGTCCAACAACGTCCCTAACGAGGGGGAAGGCAACGCGTGTAGCCAAGCACCCGACTCAACCTCTGATGCAGCCTTTAGTCGTGCTAGGTTTGAACCTACTGCATCCCTCACCAAACCGACAACGATCTTCTCACACAATGCCTCGTCCCACCCCCTCTGGACCGTGGGATCGCTTGGCCGTTCCAAGTCACCGCAGAAGGTGGACCACATGGAAAGTGCCTCCGCAACAAACGGAACCTGGGCGATGCCACCATTATCAGGCAGAATTCGAGTGACTAGACCCAGAGTTCCGTGAGCGGAGGCAAGAAAAGCTGCCAGCCCCACCTCCCTGCAACGACGTATTCCCAGTCCTCCATGATGGACCGGAAGAGCTGCCTGGCACCATTGCGTATCATCCAGACAAACGTTGATAATAGATTCAAGCGCCAACTTGATTGTTTGATCCAACCTTGCAACGTCATTCTCAAACAACCAAGTTGGCGCTGTTCTCAATAGGTACATGATACGTGGCATTGCGAAACAATTTCGCAGCAATATAAGTGACACGTGCGCAGATAAGTCGCGCAAACGCTCCGTGGCCGCAACCAAAGCCACCCTCCTATCCTCGAGAGCATCACTGACCCCCTCCGGGAAAATAGGGGCACCCAACAAACAAAATGACGATTTCTGGAGACACCGCAGTCCCGGTAACACAGACTCAAAGCTATCCAGTACATTCTCGTCAGCGGAGCGGCAACAAAAGAGCTCACACTTAGAGGAGTTCACACGCAATCCGATCTCCCCCAGAGCTGGCACCAGTTTACCAAGGTCATTTAACACTGTCTGCGGATCACCCCCAATCGTACCATCGTCCAAGTACCACACGTTTAGGGGTGACTCTAATGAAGAAATGACCTTGTGAATGGCCAAACAGAAAATTAAAGGCCCTAAGGGATCCCCCTGCTGTGCCCCAACCCGAGACGATATCGGGGTACCATGAAATAGTAGGTTGCTAGCAGACGAAACGCACTGACGGAGAAACGGATAAATAGAAGGTACCCGCTCCATCACTTCGCCGAGAATAGCAACCCGCTCAACACTGTTGAACGCATTTCGGATATCTAGCTTAACAACTACAGTATCCGTCCCCTCCCTCGCCAACGTATAGGCCCTGACAGCATGGATTGCCGCCTCACACCCACGAGCGGTCCCGAAACCCACTTGAACTGGTCGCAGATATGGTGCTATCTGATCCCTCACGGCTCGACAACACAGCTTAGAAACTAGACGACATATTGTACAACCTACAGCTATTGGCCTTATACCTCCGTCCTTTTTCACAAGGGCACAAAGGGACGCTCCATACAAGTACGGGCACACCTGCGGATTCAATGAACCCCTTAAAAGAAAGTTACATAAATTCGACAGCGAATCCAGTAGCCGGAGACCATTGCTACCCGCTGCGGATGACGTCAACTCTTTCAAGTGCTGCGGACGTAAGCCATCCAACCCCGACGCAGACCCATTGTAGAACGACGCCAGTGCCTCCCGAACATCCGCTGGCGTCACGACGACTGGGGAAATAGGTACCTCAGGTTCAGGTGGGAGCACAAGTGGCCTAGAAGGTGATGGGTGCTTCTCCCTGAGCGACGCGACAGTCTCATCGTTGGCAGGCGCCAGCGGTGTATCTGATAACAAAAGGCAGACTGCACCCCTTAAGTCCCCGTCGTGCACTTTGCTTTCAATAGTTCTCGTCAAAGATCTGGGCGTTCGCGTCGAATCGTAAGACGAAAATAACGTTGGACTCTCCACATTTTTCTTAACCTTAGCCGTCAACGACTTTGCACCTTTTTCCGGGACCCTGAGCGCGGCAAAGGAAAAAGACAATAGGGAGAACCAATCCTCAACCGCGTTCGTACGCACGCAGCAATCTATGATAGCGCACAATTTCCCCGCAGCCAAACACCTCGCCCCTTTCGGTATGTGCTTTAAAACGCTGACCTTTGTTTTATTATAGCTTGCTTAATTAAAATGAGTGTTTCATTAGAAATCGTATCGAGTATTTTTATTAACTTAATTTTATTTTGTATTTTTATTATTCTAGTAAACAAATTTTTTACCTAAAATTGCACGTTATTTGCCGTAAACTACAATTCCTTGATTAAAAATAAAGCAACCCTATGATAAAAAATACTTTCGTGACTAAAATACGGACTCTAGTATCTTGGGATTATTAGACAATATTAGATTATTAGACATTAGACAACTAGGGATGAATGTAATAAAATTGTATTTATTATTAAACATACAACATAATATAAAACTAAAATATACAAATTACAAAACTAAAACTTACCTAAAATAACCCACACTGCATCGTACCTGGCCCAAAGGTTCCCATAATGCCTGCAGCGTTCCCCCGCTGCACTGCTATGGAAACCTGTTGAACCAGGTACGACCCACAGCGAGGATCGTGACCCCTGTCCCGAAGCCGCCGACCAAGCTCCTTAAATAGGCGGCGAGCCTCTGAGCCCCAAGGTCCCGCTGTTTCTATAGCCACCGGCACAAACTCATACCCCGATTCCAGGGCGGAGTACTTATTATGCTTGGCTTTAGCGGCGGTTTCAGCCGCCGAACCCGCACATCTTATGGTCCGCCTCAAGTGGGACGCAGCGAATGTGCTAACACAAGTTGCGTCCCACAAGAGGCAGCGTCCTCTCCGCCATGGGATCAGGGTTAACCCATCCGGTCGTTTCCCATCAGTACGACTTAAGCCAGGGGGCTCCAAGACGCACGGCACGCCGGCTGATATCATTGCTCGACGGACTATTTCGTTTACTGTCTGGTGCCTCGGAAGCCGACCATCGCACCTCTGGCAGCTCAAACCATGGTGGCCATTTTCTGCTACCAACGCCCCGCATTTGCAACGATGAGCCTCACACACCTTAGCCCCCAATCGGAGGGCCACTGCTATTCTCACGGAGTCGTTGTCCAGCAGTGTACCTAGCTGGGGCGAGGGCAGTGCATGTAGCCAGGCCCCTGACTCTGGTTGTGAGACGGCCTTAAGACGCGCCAAATCTACTCCCGAGGAACCAGACAATAATCTTGTGTGTATTCCTTTGCTCCAAATGTCATCCCATTGCCTCTGCATGGTGGGGTCGTCAGGGCGTGTGTCACCAGGGACTTCTACCGACCACCTTGCGAGCGCCTCCGAAACGAATGGAACCGGGGAGCTATTGTCACCATTGAAAGGTAAAATTCGAGTGACAAGTTCCACGGTCCCATGTGAAGAAGCTAGAAAGGCAATCAGGCCGACGTCCTGTACGCGACGAATCCCAAAGCCACCGAAGCGTATTGGGAGACTCGCTTGTATCCACTGTTTTTCGGTAAGATTGACGTTTAGTAAAGATTCTAGGGTGGACTTTAGTTCGTTGTCTATTTCTTTTGCTTCGTTTGTATAAAGCCATGACGGAGAAGTTCTTAATAAGTATGTCATTCTAGGTGTAGCGAAACAATTACGCAATAGGGCCAGGGAAACGTGTGATGACAAATTTGACAGCTGGTCTCGAGCTGCAACGAGGGAATGTTTTTTGGCTTGCAGAGCAGCGCTGACACCATCAGGGAAGATAGGTGCTCCTAATAAAGAAAGGGATGCTCTGTCAAGTTTTTTAATGCCGGGCAACAAATTTTCGAGGGCTAACAGGGATGAAGCTGGTATAGGTACGGCGGAAAAGAGCTCACATTTTGCGGTTTTCACTCGAGGCCGAGCTCTTTTAACGCGGGTATAAGCTTTTTTAAGTCCTCAATTATATCTTCGGGCTTTCCACCGATGGTACCATCATCTAGATACCACACGTTAAGCGGAGAATTTAGGGAGGTAATGACCTTATGTATAGCTAAACAGAAAATAAGAGGACCCAAAGGATCGCCCTGTTGGGCTCCGACTTGTGATAGTATTAAATTGTCTTTAAGGTAAAGGTTAGTAGCGTCCGAATAGCATTGGTATAAAAAAGGGTAGAGAGGCGGTGCTAGTTCAAGGACCTCTTTTAAAATTATGTCCCTCTCAACACAATTAAAAGCATTTTTTAAATCGATCTTGATGAGAGCACCATCAGTGTTAATATTATTCAGAACAAAGGAACGAGTGGCATGAATAGCTGCCTCACAGCCTTTGGTTGTTCCGAAGCCTATTTGTTTTGGCTGTAAGTACTGTGACATTGAATCCCTGACTGCGTAACAACCTAGCTTGGCAGTGAGACGTCGGATTACACTACCTACTGCGATTGGCCGTATACCGCCGTCCTTTTTCGAAAGAGCACATAGAGACGCACCGTATAGGTATGGCCTTACTTGTAGGTTAAGCATGCCCCTTAACAAGAAATTGCATAGATGGGTGAGGGACTCTAATAATCGGGTGCCATTATTGCCTGCGGATTGGGATGTAAGTTCTTTTAAGTGTTGCGGACGTAAACCGTCTAGTCCAGCCGCAGAGCCATTGTAAAATGAGTGTATAGCTCGTTGTACTTCAACTGGGGTCACGGACAAAAAGGCACTATTACGGTCTGGCTCTGGAGGCAAATCGAGCTGTCTTGACGGGCATGGATGTTTTTCGTGTAAAGAGGCTAACGTGTCTGCATTTGTAGGTGCAAGCGAAGAATCTGAAAGGAGCAGGCGGACCGCGCCCCTAAAATCACCGTCATGGACTTTATGTTCAATGGTTACATATTTTTGGTTTAATTTATGGCTTACGGTTTCTTCAGGAAAATATAAGTTTGAATTGTCTATATTTTCTTTAACTTTACTTGTTAAAGATCGGTCCACCTTGTTTTCTGGTACTCTCAGGGCAGAGTACGAAAATGACAATAAGGTAAACCAATCGTTAACACTGTTATTACGTACGCAATTTTCCATTATTTCGCAAAGTTTACCTGCGGCAAGGTGCCTGGCACCCTTTGGAATGTGTTTTAGCACACGTACATTAGCTTTCAGGAATGGCAGATCTTCTAAGCTATTATTTTGAGGTTGAGAGATGCTTGCATCAGTGTTAGGGGCTGCCTGCGAAGCAATGGGTAGGACATTAGGAGCACCTGTGGGGTTGCCTTGCTGGGCAACATCTTTGTGAGCATGGCCGATGTGTATTTGGAGACCTCGGGGAACAATGTATTGTTTGGTTGATCCTGTGCAGTGTGGGCACGGTGCACGAATAGGGCTACTCATAAAATAGGCTACAATTAAAACTAAACTAACTAAACACAGTATAAAGATCATAAAAATACACAAATCGTCAACACGCGTGGGCACTGTATATCTGCTGCAATTGTAGAAGCGTAGGGCGAAGATGCACAGATGGGTATATCAACAAAGTACTAGATATAAAGACGTACAATAGGCGAGCACATTCGTCGTAGTACTTTGATAATTGAATATCAGTAAATCACAGTCCAATGTAGCTAGATGTTTAAAAAATGTAAATAAACATTGTCGTTGTTGACTAGTTGACATATGTCAAACAGGCTTGGGCACACAGCGGCGCACTAGAGAAGCGACACGGGCTGCGGACTCCGCGGAGAGATTCACGAAAACATAGGTTTGCTTGATGACAATATTCCTGTGCTAGTCTCAAACCAGAAGGCATTAAATAGAATATGTAGGAAATTTTTAAATGCTAGAGAGCATTTTGTAGGTCTGTTGGCGTTGCTAGGCGATTTTTTTTTTTTTTTTTTTTTTTTTTTTTTTTTTTTGATACAATTGTACCAATTATACAATTTGATACAAAGACCAAAGGGATGAATTGAATAGCCTATATTTATAATGATTTTCCGTAATGTGTTATTTTGAACTATCGAATTTATTATGATTTTTTGCTCTATATATCAGTTTATTATTAAAAAACCGTGTTTTCGCAGCTACTTGGGTTTCCATGAAAAATATCCCCAAATCGCTAAAAACTCTCTATTACTAAACGCTAAGATTATGCAAATAAAAAATATGTTAAAAAAAATCGTAATTTCGTGGATGTTCCCTAACGTTGCTCAATATGACTTAGGATAAACGTTATAAAAGCACCAATTCAAATATTGAATAGAAATGTATTTTCCACATAAAGTGTCTAAAACATGAAGCTCAATTCTGATAAATATTATTAGCATTACTATTAAAAAGTTAGCATGATCGGAATGGAATGAATCTGACAAGAAAATTGCAGAACATAACGGTTCAGAAAATTCTTTAATTGGCTTGCAAAACTCAACGCGCGCATTACTGCAACGATGCAGTAAATCGCAAATTAAAAACGGATTATTCAGAGTGTAATGTTCCTTTTTCTTCTGTAAACATTTGCACAATACACTCGCGATCAAATAACATGGGCCGGGTATCATTTATCATAGAAAATACTGTAAACACAGTGATTAAAAAAAAAAGATAAGTGGAATCCGTTTTAATATGACATTGTATTGGAATTTTTCAATTTTTTTCATCTTATCATAAAAACATGTAACTTTGTCGTCGTGGATATACAATAGTAGATTACATGTCAAGGCCGTTTAAGTGGGAAATGTGTTGGAATACATGTAATGTGAACATAATATATTGTGATCCGAGGTAATTCCCGCCAAGTTTCTTACCGGTTCTTCTTGGGTCAGCGGTGTAGAGTTTGAACCGGAAGTAGTTTTAATACCTAGACGCAGGGATCAGATACCGGTTTTTTCTCCATACAAAATAACGGTTCGAATTCCGTTCTTATTCGTTCTTCAATTTATAATTTTCTGTTAATGGAGTAATTGAAAAATATGATGTTAATAATTACATAAATTGGAGAATACTACATAAAGAGCGTAAAACATTTTAAAATATTGAACTATATTGAGGTTTTTCTAAAAAAACCGGTTCCGATCCCTGCCTAGACGATTCAAAAGAGTTTGTTGCTATTCCAATTTGAATAAAGAATTATTTGACTTTGACTTTGACTTTCGAGGCTTTCCCATTTAACGGCCGAGGTGTGTATATTATTTTTCTGCTCAACGGAACCGGCAGGCGGCAACTTAGTTTAGCGCAGCGGCCGGCAAAGTGCTGTTTGCCGGCCAGAGAACAGAAAAATATATTTTTATAAATATATTTTCATCACGAAACGATTAAAATGACCCCTTTCTATACTTTCTACGAATATTTTTTAAATGTTGGCTGCAAAAATCAATCTAATTTTTTTTTGGTTAATTATTAATTTAGAAAATTTCCAATGGGTATAATTCATCTGAAGATAAAATAACTCTACCTAAGATCATGTAAATATTTGAAAACCATATATAACTCAGCCAGTTTGCGGTATTTTTTATGAAAAATTACACCTGATCCGTATTATTTGGCCGCAAGTGTACTTGCAGAAACTTTCCTACGTGTTATTTTGCCCCGTTCTGAAGGCGTCCGCTGTTTTTGAAGGAAACACAGACGGTGCTGTTTGCTGCAAAGACTCACACGTTCAGTTCAATTTTATTCTTTCGGGAAAGTTCTAAGGTTAACTATACCCGGCAAAGTTAACTTTTCTTACTGAATGAACGGATTTGTACGGATGCTTTGAAGAGACGCAACGCGGGCTAGTTTAAATAATGATTACTTCTAGCTGTCTGTGACGAAAAGTTCTAAAGTCTGACTGAAGTTGCTAGAACTTGGAGGCGTCTTTATTTGTTTGCAGATATTATATTTTCGAACATCAGGAACGTTCGGGCAATCGGTTGATTTATTGCTGATATTTATTTTTACCTATTTTATTAGATATTATTTTACTATCCACGTGTTTATTTTACGAACTTTATTTAAAAAAAGTTTATTTGACATGAGTAACAAAATACCTATTGTACCTTCAGGGATAAACTTAGTTTTCATATCAACATATTTTCACATTATTTGAACTTGTATCACAATATTTATAATGAATTATGATCTTAGTATTTTCTTACATTGCATTTAAATAACGATACCACTAGATCTAAATACACCGTGTTTTTATTGATTTTCGTTTAATTAAAGGGAAGCTTATTAAGGTCAAAAATAATCAATTTGTCGAAGAAACTAGTATCTTAACTCTAACTGTTATTGAGTTATTAAAAAAATAAGTTTATTGACTGAGAAAGTGTATTGCAACCTTTATTACATTCTAATGAAACTTATTATGACATGTGCCGTCAGTCACCTGAGATCTTATTCTTAAGGCTATCTCACACTTACCATTTCATATATTATGTATGAAAACAATTATTTTTTTTATTCGACTAGAAGCAATATGCCAGGTAGCTTCAATTAACGTACCAAGCAGCTTGTTAAATTTAACGGAATAAAAAAAACACGGTGTATAATAATTATCCATTCAGTTATAAAACAATGACATCAACTCTACTACTGTCTTAATAAAATTTACCACGGGTTTTCTAGATAAAAATTATACTGAAATCAGGTAATTTAAAATATACATTTGAAGTTTCATTCCCGAAGCATGTCCAACGGGATTCAGTAAATCAAGTCCAATTGTCAGTCTGTCTGTCTGTAGGTGAGCCGTTTTGTAAATGTATGGTGTATGTTGCCGGTAGTTGAGTTTCTATCACCTACCTTCGGGTAGTTTGTAATTAGATATTAAGCTCTTAAATTGAGCTCTGTTGTTTTAATATCGTCATACCACAAAATGATATTAAGACGATAGTGTTAGTGTGTTTCTATGAAAACTCGCATGGATTCACTAACCGAGTACATCAGTATTCATCATCATCTTAATCATTAGCCTGCTACATCTACTGCTGGACGTAGGCCTCTCCTATTATCTATGCGTATAGACGCATTAGGAGGTACATGCCCATAATGAGTCCACTATGTTGACGCTGCCCTGCTGCAAGAATGGTCAGTGACACTTTAATTCCTCATCATTTTCAGATCAGTATTAAATTAATTAATGTTATTACTTTTTCATTAATGGACTTGTTTGAAACCTTTTAAAAGATGGCCAAGACCGGTTGGCCATTTGTATTGGTGAACGTGTAGTAAAAAGTGGGCACTTAATAATCTATCTATACAGCTTATCTATCCATAAACCTTAACAAAAGCTTGTGATAAGGGTACATATCAAGCGAATCAAGCGAACTCTACACTATTCTAATAAACATAACGTAACGTTGCCAATGAATCTAATGATAGTTTGCCCAATATTTGTGAGCGAATCGATACCATTACGCTATGGAAAACGCGTTTGCACAGATGTTATATCAGAACTGTATCTGCTTATGATTCACGTTCTGGCTCAAGCTGCCACCTGGTGAAATGAAAGAGTTATATGTTTAAAAGGACGTAAACGACGAGCACACAGAGTGGCTTTGTTAATGGGGTAGATAATAAAAAAAAATCTATCTACGCACTTATAATTAGTGCCCAAAAATACGTTCAGAAACAAACAGTAAGTAGGTGATGAGCAGGGCCCGTAATTTTCATATCGATGACATCAATTTGACGTCACGCTCCATTTAGGGTCATTCTAAATAGTTTTATTGTTAATTGTAAATCATTAGTCGTCAATCATTTTAATCATGTATAAATAACTTCAAAAGTTGTCTATTTACACGTGAAATAAATAATACTTACTTGATAAGTGATACATAAATAGGTAAAACTATTTGATGTGTTTTTATAAATATAATATAAAAAATGGAAAACATAATTCCTCTTTAACCTTAACCACGTAGAAAGTTGGTATCATTTATTTCACGAGTAAATTTACTGATTTTGCAAGACTTTTTTGCAAGATTTTTCACACAATTAAAATTATTGACGACTAATGATTAATAATTAACAATAAAAATATTTGGAATCACCCTATATGGAGCGTGACGTCAAATTGATGTCATAGGCATGAAAATTACGGGCCCTGGTGATGAGATTAGGAAAAGTTTTCAAATTTCAAATGGATCTTTTTTCAAGTTTATATTTCAATTCAGTTATTGATGTCTCAAGGGTTGAGTGGTCGAACTACATGACGCTTACTAGAGGTCGTTCATTCAATGAAAAAATACCTCGACTTATCGCGTTCGACCACGCAATTCTCGGTGTGTCTCAAAAAAACAACGTTGACAATGCACGAAAATATTATTAAAGCACAAAAATAACAGGCACCCTATACTTTATCTGGTAGAAGGGTAACATCGATGTTCTCTATAAAAACAATTCTTATACTTCGATAAACATAAGTATTTTCTTGGGCAATATTGTTCTTAGCTCACCATTATCCTTAAAGGGGTATATATTTACACACGCATGCAGCGTTCCATGTATTATGTTTCTGAAGAAACAAAAAGTATCAATAAATGATGGATTTTCTTGTTCCTTCAAATAAATTGTAGTATCCTAAAAATAATTCTTAGCCATATAAACTACAAAGTGCAAGTCTAATACGAGCAAAGCTAACCACAGAAGTTAGTTTAGGACATTATAAGTACTTTGAGATAACTTTTAGTAAAGTTAGAGCGCGCAATGTAGTCAGAGCAACACACTTAAGTTAAAAGTTAAAATCATTAATAAATTGTTCGTGCCTACATTGCTGCTTGGAAAGTTAAAAAAAATACCGTGGGTGGCCCCACTTGGTATAATTAAGTGTAACTGAACAAAAATACTCGTGAACCATGATAACGTCAATGAACCCCATGCCTTGTTTAATTTATCGCCCGTATGCGATTTACACACGGTATATTAGCTATAACTTGAGATCGTATACTTACAGTACTTTTTTTTGTGTTGAAGATTATTGGAATAAAATTGTAGTATTTTTTTTTTAAATACGTTAGAGCATTTCTAAGTAGTAAACATGGAGGGCATCAGGGTTTGTCCAATACCTAAGGTCACCCGGCATTTAATGTGTAGTATCTAAAAGTATGTACTGTAATGAATTCATTCATTAAACCACGTGTTTGTAAGGAATTCGAAAAACCTTAACTTGTTTTACATTCATTCGTCCGTTCATTCATCCTGATAAGCTTTCCTAACGGCTGATTCGTATGTACGTACAACCCTAAAGGCAAATGCTTCGGGTGTTAGATCCGTCCGATTTTGTTGTTTTATGTAAGTAATTCTAGTTTGAGGTCAAACCGCTGGAGCCTGACGTGCTGTTTACGCCGTGGTTTACGACAGATCCTGAAATTGGAATTGTTTGCGTTCCTTTTTTGGTTTCCAGTAAAATCTTTACACTTTCTCATTCTATCATTAATTTTACGACTTAGTCAAATGAGAAAACAGTGATTGAGGTTAAGAGGTTAACAGGTTAAGAGTTAACTGTGGATGAGAATAAAGTGAAATGAAATCACACCCTCCTTATTGAAATGACTATAAAATGCGTCAACGATAAGGTAAGACGGAATTACACTTACATTGACAATATTACGGAAAGTGATCATCATTGGCAGTAAGAATACATTTGTCACCAACCCAAATCTTCCCGTGGGTGTCGTAAAAACCGACTAAGGGATTGAAGTGTCACTGACCATTTTTCTATACATAGAAAATTTATGATAGGCAGCAGCGTCATCACAGTGGACACACTGCGATCGCCAATCCACTTGCCCAGCGTAGTGATTATGGGCATTTACCTCCTAAAGGTGCATTTAGACCAAACGAGCATTCGCTCATTTTGTCGCTCACTCTACGAAATCAACGGATTTCGACGAATCACGCTTTGTGTAACTAACGAATTTCGTAGAGTGGGGAAGGGAATGAGCGAATGCTCGTTTCGTCTAAATGCACGTTAATGTGTCTAGACGCATAGTAAATAGGAGAGGGCTTCGTCCAGCAGTGGACTGAGATAGGCTGATGATGTAAAATAACAAGGTTTAAATTCTCTTTGGAGCGTCGCACAATAGAAATGAATGATCACCAGCAAGAACAAGTTACTAATTTAATGTTCTCGCTTGAACTAATTGTGAAGTCAGTAAAATGTTTCCAAGACCTAACTGAGAAATATTATAGTATCATTCCTAGGAATTAACTAGCGTAGCAGCATTTTGTTATAATTGCAATTTTCTACAATGAGTCATGGCTGTAAGTAATGGGGAATAAGTTGGAGTCCAATAGTTTATTTTGCTCGATTTTCCAGTTTGCATCCATGACGTAATTACACCAGCTAACTGCTGTAGATACAAGGTTTTTTGGGGTTCTGTAGTAATTTTTATTTTTGATAAAAGATTGATGATGGGCAGCAGCGTCATAGTGGACACATTACTGCGCTCGCCCATCCGCTTGCCTAACGTGGCGATTATGAGGATTTACCTAGGAGGTAAATCCTCCTAGTTGGAAATTTCTAAGAATTAACTTTTGACAGTTATAAATTAAACCTTATTAATATGAGGGTAAGGCTAACCGTTTTTCCGATAGTCTTAACGTCATATACATAAGGCTCATTTCTAAAGTGTCATAAGTTAATTTTTAGAAATTTCCAACTATAATGCGTCTATACGCATAGTTAATAGGAAAGGCTGGTAGTGGGCTAACATAGACTGATGATGATGTGAGATGTGTGTAGGCGTATTGTATACTTGAAATAAAAAACTGTTAGAACATATAATCAGTCCAGCCATTTTTAAATAACTACAGAAGCCTACACTAGACATGACCCGACATGCTCATCTCTTCTTCTCTTCTTCCACTTAAGAGCTATGCTCTTGTCGGTGTAGCAATCGCCAGCCGTCTCTCTCCTGGGCTTTTTCTTTCACTTCTTGGTAAGACATGACTTTGACCTTTTCCTTTATTTGCTCAAAGTAATTTCGTCTTGGCCTTCCCTGCCTCGTCTTCCCTAAATCTTGCCTTCTATGATGTTCTTGAGGAAAAAAGTCATGTCTTAGCAGGTTCCCTATCATGCTCTTCACCGGTTTATAATCATCGTAGTAACAAAGTTTTATGATCCAGAAGACGAGACGGTTGATTTTTCTTGTCACGTTCAAAAAAAATGCTACATGATCATAAACTTACAAAAAACTGGACAACTATCTATTTGCATACAATATAAAGTGAATAGTTCACTTTTAGCAACTAATATTTATTCAGTGAATGCTTTAGTACCAAATTCGCTCATTGACCTGTTTTAAAAACTCGCTCATTTAAATTGCAATGACAAATCTGCTCTGAGCTTCTTAACTCAAAACTCTACAAGTACCATAACTCAATAAGTTCGCTCCACGAACTATTGGTAATCGGAAAGCAATGAATTCTCCACGGATGAGTTTTCTGTCACTGAAAACTAATTTCTTATTGATTTAATGCTCTTCCGAAACTGTTGCTTGCCGGTACGCATAAAACTGAAAACTAGGTAATGTTAATATTTGGAGCTTTGTTGAAAAATGTTATAAACTTTTAAAACCTGATTTTAACGGAAAGTACTCCTTAAAAAAAATGTTTTTCCACTTGCTGACAGCAGTGCGAATACATTTCGTCCAATAAAAATGCTCAACATTCAATTATTAACCGACATATATACCTACATGTATGTGACCTATTTCTATAAGCAGTGTAATATAAAGGTCTCTGCCCACTAGACCGTAGCATACCATGACCGTAGCATGAACGTATCAGACAAAAAAATATTCTTTGTATGGAAAAGTATGAGACTATGCCCACTAGGACGTTCCGTCGCCGGCCAACACCGTCGCGTGCCATGCACGGACCGGCAAGAATTGTCGGTGAGAATATTTTGTCGGTCCTGACACGCTACGTGCATGGCACGCAACGTTGCCGGTACGGTGTGCGCAGGCGGCGAAACGGTGAGCATACGGGTTCTATTTACATTTATGTATTGTATTTACAGTTTTTATCCAAAACTATCCAAATTTTTCACTTTTGATAGTGAGTAATAATTTTCTTATGGCAAGACAACTGAAACAATATAATCAGCATCGCTATTTTCTGAAAAAAACTTACTTAATTGATTGTAAACCCGCAAACCGAAGATTTTCATCGAGATTGAAAAATATTACTTCGTTTCTTACAAACAAAATAATTAAAAGAAATATCAATTTTGAAACAGTCATATTTTAACGAATTTATCCAGATAGATTGCACAATTTGTTTCTTTTTTTACATGGTAAGACTCTTGTTTTTGATGTGGCTTTCTAAAATAAATTTTATTGATTTTAGATTTTTATTACAATATGTACACAAAATATATATCTTTTTTTTCGAAAATCCTATGCTCTTTAGCAGCTGCTTCATTGTTATTTAAAATTAATTATTGTTCCAAAACTATTAGAAGATGTATGTAACGGGTGCCTCCTGATTTTATTACTTTTATTTGATTTTATAAAGGTATAAAACCTCTGTGCACTGGCCGCCACATTCTAGTAGGCCGTGCCTGAAAAAACAAAAGACGCTCAGTTCGCTATGAGACGTCCAGTGAGAAAAAGTTAGTTTTTGTGCTTCTGCATTTTGATTTGCCTATTTACCTAAATTGTTTTATTATTGTTGTGTAATATAGTTTTGTGTGTATTATAGTTTTGTGATTTACGCGGTGTTTTACTACAAATGAACCCCTATCGTGTACAAATTGGTTTTCGAGCCGGATCGTTGTAAGTAAATACCTTATGTACCGTACGCCGCCGCAACACAAGATGTCGTCACAAAAAGGTAACGACGATAATATTGACAATATAGTACCTCAAAGTGAGTTAATGTTAAACGAGACTGTCGTATTAAAAGCGGATACAACGTCGAATATCGACCCACGGAATACTATAAGCGAACTACCGCTACCGACGGGTTCCGTGCGGTCCGTGCGCCGCCCGCAGTCAAATAAGTCAGTTTCGTCTCACTCTAGTATACGTACCCGTCGGAGGCAGATAGAGATGCAGGCAGCAGAAGCAAAAGCTAAACTACAAATGGATTTGATTGATCAAAAACTAGCTTTAGAGCTAGCCGAACTCGAAGAAGAAAATTACAGTCCACGAATGAAATGTAAGTCGAGTCGCGCTAGTAGTCACAGCCGCGTAGAGGAGTGGATCGACCGTAGTCAGCACGATATGGAATCTCTGCCCGCCCACGACCATGGTACGAGTACGGGCGCGGTAGGGGCGCCGCCGACAGCCGCCGCTGCCGCCGGCACCGAAGGTACGCTTCAACTGTTGGCTAGTGCAATTAAAGATCTCGCTGTTGCCTCACACGCGCCTGCTAATAATGCGAAACTTTTAAGCCGTTTAAGTACGCCCAAGGATTTACCTACTTATTCAGGCGACCCTATGGAATGGTTACAATTTAAGCAGGCATATAAGCAGTCGACTCAGCTTTGCGACTTCACGTCGGAGGAAAACCTATGGCGCCTAAGAAAATGCTTACAAGGACCGGCGAAAGAGACAGTAGCGGCGCTCCTTGCTACTGCTACGTCGCCGGACATAATTATGTCGACTTTAGAATTACAGTATGGTAATGCTGATATTATATTAGCCAAACTTTTGTTAGACTTAAAACGAGTACAACCTATGTCTCAAGAATACCATAAGGATATTGTCACGTTCTCTATAAAAATTCAAAATTTTGTGGCCGCAATCAAATCTTTAAACCGTGACAATTACTTTAACGGGTCGGAAATAACCGCTACTATACTAAGTAAAATGCCTACCGTTTTACTATCAAAGTGGGTCGACTATAGTTACCTCGCTGATGTCAGTACATCGAAACTTCTCATGTTATCAGAATTTTTAAGTAAAGAAGCAGTTAAGATATCGTCGTCAGATGTTAACCTTATACATATACAAGACTCGGTAAAACGGAAAGGAAATAGCGATAGTCGACCACACCACATTCTGATACAAAGCGAGTTTAAAGATGACAAGTGTCAGTATTGTCGTGAGTCCGTTCATAAGTTACCGGATTGTAAAAGGTTCAAACGGGCTCTTAGAAAAGACAGATGGCAGCACGTAAAGCGCTACGGAATTTGCTTCAAGTGCATAGATTCGCGTCATGACAGGGAAACGTGTACAGCTCCTAACTGTGATGTCGATAGCTGCGGGCAAGCGCATCATCGTTTGCTACATTTAATGGACAGAAGTGCAACGAATAAGTTAAGTGATGTGCACGAGATGGAAACGCAGACGGACAGTGTCACTAATATTAATGTGAGTAACAAATCGCGCGCGTTTTTAAAAGTGGTGCCGATTAGTATTCATGGACCTAACGGTGTAATTAGTGCTAGTGCGTTGTTAGATGATGGTGCCTCAGTATCATTGATCAGCAGCTCGCTGGCGGCGCGCGCCGGCTTGCGCGGCAGCCGGAGCAGCATGGCGGCGCGCGGCGCGTGGCCCGGCACCGAGCTGCGCACGACCGCCACCCTTATAAACTGTGACGTCTCCGCAACCGGTGGAACTTCCTACAATATTACTATGCGTGCAATAGATGAATTAAATTTACCTTTGCATGACTTGTCAGGGATAGATTTTAAGGACTATGTACATCTAAGTAATGTTAGAGACAAAATTCTTACAGATATTGTAAAACCGGAGGTTTTAATTGGACAGGATAATATTCAATTGTTGTTACCAATAGAAATAATTGTAGGGAAAATTGACGAGCCCTGTGCCACTCGTACTGTTTTAGGATGGAGTATACACGGCCCGATACACTCTCGCGACTCCCTTCATACTCTCACTCAACAGGTAACACTACTTTCTGAGGACGCGCGTCTACTGAACGACATTCATGACGAGGTTCGACGCTCGTTTACTATCGAATCGATGGGGGTAGCGGCCATTCCGCGACCGAATATGGACGACGTACGCGCGCGTGAATGCCTTGAGCAGACCTCTTACCTTGAAAAGGGAAGATGGCACGTCGGCTTACCGTGGAAAGAAGATGTCCGTAAGTTACCTGACTCTTATCCTAATGCTTTTACACGGTTGAAAGGTATTGAAAAGAAAATGGAAGCTAACCCAGAATACACAAGTAGGTATAAAGGTCGTATACAGCACTTATTGGATAATGACTTTGCATCAAAGGTAACCGAGCCACATGTGTCACCTAAAACCTGGTACCTACCTCATTTCGGTGTTGAGAATCCAAATAAAAAAAAGCTACGTTTGGTTTTTGACTCCGCAGCTAAGTCTAATGGATCATCATTGAACGACTTCTTATTAAAGGGCCCAGATCTACTGGCTTCATTGTTTGGGATCATGCTACGTTTTCGTGAAAATAAGGTAGCTATTACAGGTGACATAAAAGACATGTTCCTCAGGGTAAAAATTCGACCCGAAGATCAAGACGCATTAAGGTTCCTGTGGAGAAATGAGAATACGCAGCTGGTGGAAACATACGTAATGACTTCACTTATTTTCGGAGCGAATTGTTCACCTTTTATAGCTCAGTTTATTAAAAACAAAAATGCCCAGCGATTCGAGTCCACCAAGCCATCTGCAGTAGCAGCAATATGCTCACAGCACTATATGGACGATTATATAGATAGCGTACCCGATGAAGAGACAGCTGTGAGATTAGTGCGCGATGTGACGGACATTCACAAACAGGGAGGCTTTGAAATCGTTAATTGGACAAGTAACAGTAAAAACGTTTTGAACACTATCCCCAATGAGGCTTTGGGATCAGCAGCTGTAAAGTTTAAAATCGGACAACCAGTTGAAGGAGAGCGAACTTTAGGACTCATTTGGAACCCTGAAATTGATGTTTTAAGTTTTGATATTAGTTTGAAACGCATTTCCCCGGAAATTCTGTCCGGTGAGCAACGACCTACAAAACGACAAATGTTAAGAGTTATAATGTCGATTTTTGATGTCTTTGGTTTCTTAGCGCCTTTCACAATCAAGGGAAAAATTATGCTACAGGAGACTTGGCAGTCTAATATTAATTGGGATGACATTTTGCCTGACGACATTTATCGAAAATGGGTTGAATGGATCAATTTATTAAAAACAATTGAATCTGTGCAAATACCAAGGCACTACCAAGCTTTATTAGAGCATACAGACAATGCACAGCAAGTCTCAGAATCGGAAACATATGTGGAACCTACACAAAAAAGGTTTTCTGAAACTGCTACAATAAATAAAGATTATTCTGACTTAGAATTACACACATTTTGTGATTCTTCTCTGAAGGCAATGTGTGCTGTAGCATACTGGCGATGGAAAGAATGCGAACAGGTACGTGTAGCATTTATTGCTAGCAAATGCCGCGTGGCTCCTGTGAAGCAGCTAACGGTACCACGCTTAGAATTGCAATCAGCGGTTTTAGCAGCTAGATTAGCAAACTCCATAGAAAGTGAACATAAAATTAAACCTATACGAAGATTCTTTTGGAGTGACTCAACAACGGTGCTTCATTGGGTGCGTAACAACACGCGAAACTACAAGATATTTGTGGCGCACCGCTTAGGTGAAATCGATGAGTTAACCCGCTGTAATGAATGGAGATACGTGCCAACAAGACTAAATGTCGCAGACATGGCTACAAGAGATGAGTACGACGGCTCGATATTTGAATCGGATTGGTTGCATGGTCCCGCATTCTTGTACCGTAATGCAGAGTTCTGGCCCGAAGACTTGAGAATTCCTGAAAAAAGAGAAGACATTTTAGAACATATTAATGTCGCAGTTAAGGAGGACATCGCTGACTTACCTGTTCCCGAAGTATCAAGATTCTCTTCTTGGAGGCGTTTACTGGGGGCCTCAGCATCAGTACTGAAATTTATTCAAAGATGTAAGAAATTACCTGACCTCGATGATTCAATCTTAATGGAACAAGCTGAACGATTACTAATTCGACAAGCTCAAAGAGAATCATTTGCCGAAGAAGTTGATGCATTCCAAACTGGGAAAGTTCTAGAACGAAGTAGTAGACTTCACACCTTAACTCCGTATTTGGATGAACACAAGATATTGCGAGTTGGAGGACGGATTGATGCAGTTCAGGATATACCAATGGAAACTAAGAGACCGATTATTCTTGATGGGCGCCACCCTTTAGCTCGACTAATTGTCAATCATTTTCATGTACGGGCAGCGCATGGTAGTCAAGAAATGGTGGTGAATGAGTTAAAACAACGTTACTGGCTTCTGCAAATAAGACCTACTGTGAAATATGTAGAAAAGCGGTGCTTCTTCTGTAGAATACGAAAGGCCCAACCGATAGTACCCCGAATGGGTGACTTACCTGCAGCTAGAATGGCTCATCACCAGCGGCCATTTACTCATACAGGATTGGATCTGTTTGGGCCTATGGAGGTCACTGTAGGTAGGCACAAAGAAAAGAGATACGGAGTTCTGTTTACATGCTTAACAGTACGCGCCGTACACATTGAAATAGTGAATTCGCTTACAACCGATTCATTGATAATGGCTCTGCGGCGAATGGCTGCAAGACGAGGATGGCCGAAGCATCTTTATTCAGATAATGGAACGAATTTGAGAGGCGCTAGTATGGAACTGAAACGCTCTTACGAAGACATTGATCACGAAAAGCTTAAAAGATTAGCTTTGGATATAAACAATGAGATTCATTGGTCTTTTATTCCGCCAGCTAGCCCTCATTGGGGAGGAACATGGGAACGCCTGATTCGGAGTATCAAAATTACCCTCAAAGTCATTCTTAAAGAACGTTCACCTCGCGACGAGACGTTGGCAACATTAATGACAGAAGTTGAGAGTATGGTTAATAGTCGACCATTGACCCATGTCACAGTCGAACCAGGCAGTAATGAGTCTATAACGCCAAATCATTTCCTTCTGACAACATCATCCTCATTACCAGTTCAGGGGATGTTTACCGACTCTGATTTACATCTACGAAAACAGTGGCGAATATCACAAAGGCTTGCAGATATGTATTGGAATAGATGGGTGAAAGAAGTTTTGCCGGAGATGCTACCACGACAGAAATGGACAAAAGAGCAAGAATCATTAAAAGTTGGTGATCTTGTATTAATTGCAGACCCTGACGGTCCAAGAAATATATGGCCTCGTGGTGTAATACAAGAAATATTCCCGGGAAAAGATAAACGAGTAAGAGTCGTACTTGTGAAAACGAAGTCAGGTATTTTCAAGCGTTCAGTGTCGCGCGTCGTTCGGATATTATCGAAAGATGAGTGATGCTAGCGCAACACTGGGGGAAGAGTGTAACGGGTGCCTCCTGATTTTATTACTTTTATTTGATTTTATAAAGGTATAAAACCTCTGTGCACTGGCCGCCACATTCTAGTAGGCCGTGCCTGAAAAAACAAAAGACGCTCAGTTCGCTATGAGACGTCCAGTGAGAAAAAGTTAGTTTTTGTGCTTCTGCATTTTGATTTGCCTATTTACCTAAATTGTTTTATTATTGTTGTGTAATATAGTTTTGTGTGTATTATAGTTTTGTGATTTACGCGGTGTTTTACTACAAATGAACCCCTATCGTGTACAATGTAAAAATAATCAAACAAAACCAGTACTTGACGGATTACACTTATCAGTGTCTAGGTTACCTAGACAATGATAATTGTAATTTAATACGATAATAATATTAATAAACACATTCCGCCATATAAATGTATAAGTAGCATAACTGACGATTCGAAAGTGCTTGTTGCTAAGCCTACTCAATAAATAATTTTTGACTTTGACTTGACTCAGTAACAACTCTAGGAGATACTTCAATGGATTTCGATCGCAGTTTACGATGTCTGCTCAGAAAAATAGATGTAGAAATAAACTCCTAGGAAAATACTAGCACAGCGATAGTAGTCTAAAGGATGCGAAAACAATTTGCAACTGATAAAACTGTGTTAATGGAACGATAACGACGGATATGAATCGCTCATACTACGGGGATGATACGTAATTGCGACGCGGATGATACGTGGTTGCGACGCGGATGCAACGGTCACTAATCGGGCTTAGCACGGACATGAAACGATGTACACACGTTATAGTGGGCATAGTAGTCCGTGTCGTCTCACATTCCGTGTCTGACACGTTCATGCTACGGTCATGGTATGCTACGGTCTAGTGGGCAGAGACCTTAACCCGTGCCCAGGTGTTTAATTAGGGTACCTCTTTAATCCTAATGCTTGCAACATAATTTTCCAACCCATATTTCGTGTAAGTGGTAGCAGGAATTCATTATCTGTAATTCAATGTAAATAATTAGATTAAGCACACTACTCTCAGTTCAATTAATGTACATGGCTGGTACCATGGATCTATAGAATATGACGGATTACCCATCACTATACAACGTAACGTGTGATATTGCAATCGCCGGCGGTTTAATGTGTAATGATGATGTCATGTCATCAAACGACACAATCCAACTGAAAATAACATGACATTGACAATCAAGTACTTAATTTATCGACGTGAAGAGGCCAGTTCCAGTTAAGTGGTACGTAAAAGAGGTACTAGAATCTGTTCAATGAGTTTTCATTTAATAATCACATAAACAGGGTGTTTTTCGTAGCAAATTTGTTTTTCCGTTTTCTCCAAAAAACATCGTAAAAGCTATAATGTTTCACGGTTTAATATGCTCCAGAGACCGAGTACTATCAGCTGTAAAAATATCTGCATCTAATAAATTAGGACCTTATATTATATAAGGCTCGTTTCTAAACTGTCAAAATTTGACAGATTAGAAACCGATTTCTAAGAATGAACATTTAATGTTCATAAAATTCTTAGAAATCGGCAACTATAATTGATGTGTGCATAACGTGTTAACATGCACATTTAGTTGTACAATTCAATCACAGTTTTGTCTTAGTGACAGAGCGTGCGGAAATATGCTATTAGTCTATAGCTGGTACTGGGGGCTTCCATTATGTGCCATTGTTGAGGATACACTAATTAGGTAGTACTCAGTACAGCTTTAGCTCAAAGAACTTAAGAATGTAATTGCCTACTTTTGGCTATATGAATATTCATTTATCACTAAGTTTTAATAAAATATTAATTATCTTTGTACAGATTATTGTTTGTAATTACATTAGAGCTTAGTTATTTATTTACCGTTTTTGCCTAATTGAAAGGGCACAATAAATGCCTTAAGGCATTATATGCCGGTTAAGTAGTGTCAAATAGAAAAATCTTTAATCTTTTGGTTCCGGCACAGTCATAAAGAAAATTTACCAGTTTTCCAGATCTACTGAATTTATACCTACTTCTCAGTCTTGTAGACGTACCATGAGCTGCGCGGAATTACTTTCTATCTAGCTCGCTCGCACCAATACATGAGTACAAGCGAGATGGATAGAAAGTAAGTCCCCGTTAATAGCGGGGCGGCAATTTTGCTCATGCTATTAGATGAATTAACTCGTTAACAGAAATCTGGTTCTTCTCTATATCTCGGAATTGGAAATGTGATAACTCAAGGCAAAGAGTACCGAGGCCTGTTTCTCAAAAGCTTGTAACTTTTAATAAAAACGGAAGACTCTTTTTAACTGCATAAATTTGAAAAGGATCTCCGCTTGTATTACAAGTTAAAATCGTTTGAGAAATAGGCCACAGAACACAAAGTGTCCGGACACATTGTGTTATTTTTCGGGTAATTACGAGTACATATATTATGTACTCGCACTTGTTTAAAAAAAATGCCATTACACCCTGGATCAGGGCAATTGACAATCAATTGCACAACCGGTTGAACAAGTACGAGTAGGTACATAATATATGTACTCGTAATTACCCGAAAAATAAAATTTAAACTAACAAAAACATAATTTGCTTCTCTAAGCACATCATTTCTTCAGCTGCTTAACTTTCTTCGCACAGTAAGAGGTTCATAAAAAGGCAGTATTCAGTTGGCTTGTCTAAAGAAATTGCCTATGAAGGCTCCAAACGATCGGGTTGCCTCGTAAATACTCGTTGGGATCGCCTCCGATGTTATTAATGATAATTTCTGTTTATATCCAATAGTTTCTAGAGAACAAAAGCTATATTGACGCAATATACGTTATCCACAAAGTAGGACAGTCTCGGATGTATTGACAGTCGAGAAATGTTCTAACCACTTCTATTATCGGCTCAATAGACGATACCGGATGATGAAAACTCTTCTAATGAAATGATGCACTTAACTAGATACTATTACTAATATTCCTTATGGGATTGTAA
>JALPQI010008352.1:0-41113 GCA_025490895.1 Thaumatotibia leucotreta | reverse complement strand
CAATGAGAACTTATAAAAATGTGAAATAAAACTATGAAAACGGATAAACTCGCGTATATTAACTAATTTTAACTTCATTCCGACGTTTCCAACACTTTACAGGGTTCGTGGTCTGCGGATGACTGACAATGGAGGAAATTTGATAAATCGACCTCCATCAAAATAAGAAAGATACTTAAGTATCCGAGAGTTTATCCATTTTCATAGTTTTATTTCATGTGTAATCCTCGCGATATAACAGATGAAAATATTATAAAAATGTGTTATAAATAATTATTTTATATCGCAAATAAGTAAACAAGGCAGTAAACATAACTTGTAAGGCATTGTATCTAGTACGGTTTTGGCTTGATTAGATTATGTGTTAAATTTAGATTCCTGAGAACATTATCTTTGGAAGTTTCGCAACTTATTAAACTTCTCGGTTCGGTATAAATAACTTATTATTCGAATATTTTGTATGTTACGGATTGAGGTATTCGAATATTTATTTTATTGCCCATAAATTAGAAAAATATTTGAAGGGTCCACGGAAAGAACATGTCTATTCAATTCAAATTACAGAAGGAAAAACCACCTTACTTTTAACAGAATAAGGTGTGAATTTGCCCTGATTTTTTATGCACTGGACATGTTTTGTCCGTGGATCCTTCATTTAGGAACTTATATAATTACTTAGTCACCAGTAGACCCAGAATAGTACATTATGACACAAGTGCGAAAAACATGAAATACGAAACGAGTGGCGATGTTTTAAAACACGACCGACAGGGAGTGAATTTCGTTTTTGCACGTGGCTCGTACGACGTTTTTTAGTGCAGATGGCCCTCCGAAGTTTTGGATCTGACGTAAAACACACTTCTCGCACTAGAGCCTAAAAAAGGAACCATCTGTACTAAAAAAGTGTTTCTTCTTGAAACGTCTTCTTGAAATACTTATTTGATATAAATAATATAAATATGCAAATTAAAGTAATGTTACCTACATTTTCAACTTTTAATATTTTTCTTAAGACTATTCGATTCGAATATCACAAAATGATAAACCGAAGATTCGAATACCAGACACTTTCGAATATTTGCAAGCCCTAAGCAGAACTCGCTTAGCTTCTCACCAGAGACTCAGAATATATATAGACTTGAAGTCGTACAAATATATCAGGGGCATTATCTACACGTCAGGTCGGTACACGTCGGGCTTTGGTCGCGGGTACTCCATGATGAGGATCCTCTGAATGGATCGAAACATGTCGAGCAATTATTGACTTAAATTACTTGAGTAACCGCTAAATGTTAAAACATGTTTGAGTCTCACGTTAGGTATAAATTATATTTCTAAAATCAGGGGTATTTCTTATTTAGCTTGACAGGTGTGTTACGACCATGTTCGAAAGGTAAGGTTTCTATTCGGAAGTCCAACATTTTGACAACTTAAGTGTGAAGTACCTAGTCCCCTGCGTCGAGGTTTCTGTTCATGTATAAAATTAAGTTTAGGTAACGTTAACAGTGAGTAACAAATATATATGTATAAGAAATAACTAGTGCGAGAGAGAGGCAACACTTCGTTCGTGGTTCGCGGTAGAGTCTCAGGTGGCTTATGAATTATAATGGTCCCGTTTTATCCATTTATAGACATTATTATTTATTATTATTTATTTATTACACAAGAACGGCTTACACCAATTATACTTGTTACATTACATAAACTAATGTTTATGTAATGTACAAGTTTTTGACATTTACGTGTAAAAAAAATATAAAAATATAAAACATGTGTTAAAATTAATAGCCGTCTACGCTATCATCTGTCATACATTTATTCACGCTCACAATAGTTGAGGCATCTGGACGCTAGCTTAGGCCAGCGGTCGACGTAAATGTCCACTTGTGGGTCCGTGCGCAGGAGCTCATTCAGTAAGTGGATCATGTCGCACAGTGGTGAATGGCGACGAGCGGCAGTGGCGCGCGGCGCCGTACCGTCCCACAGCTGCAGATATGTTCGTCGTCGGGACTTGTTAGGAGGCACAACTAAGCAGCTGATAACGTTATGTAGTTCCGTGCTGTTAATTTTATTACGGAGCACCTTACACGCGGTTACCAAGCGCTCGCACCCTCTGCGTACCTCCAACGAGTTGAATCCTAGGACACCAAGTAGAAACTTAGTCGGGTACATATTGAAGACTGAAAGGGACAAACAATACTTATCGTCTTGCTAAGTTAGGAGTTCGTTTATGAATAAGGGGGTCTTTTTTTACGCAACGTTGTTATCAATAGATGATCGCTTCACTTGACGTTCGAGTTCACTGGCTTCTGTATCCAACTCATAAAATCATCAGCCTAACTCAGTCCACTGCTGGACGTAGGTCTCCTCTCCTATCAACTATGCGTATAGACGCATTAGGAAGTAAATACCTAATCGCTACGCTGGGAGAGCGGATTGGCAATCGTAGCAATGTGCCACTATGATGACGCTGCTGCCCAAATTTAAAGAAATATCGAGAACTTTCTATGAGAATATTCCCAAATTAGGAAACTTCTGTTCGATGCGTTGCTACTGTTGCCAGTTAATCATTAGAAAGAATTAATTAATATTGTACCCTTGGCCCCTGGGGACCGGAAGCAATTAGACTTTTTTTAAATATTAAGTTATTTGCTCATCTGGTCCTCCGGTGACCCTAGGGCTGACTCGTTCCTCGCCCAACGAATTGGCATTGCCATTCAGCGAGGCAACGCAGCCAGCCTTATGGGCACTATAGAGATTATGAGTGGCAGCGATGTGGGAGACATTTGTATTATATAGTTTAAGGTCCCCGTAGTTCTTAAGGTAGGTTTAGTTTAGCGTAGTATAGTTTTTATTTTTATTTTAATTACTTACATGTTTTGCTTTTAGATAACCATTAGTATAGAAATTTCACATTATCGATACTTAAACTTCACACCATCAATGACACCTTTCTTTAAACGGACAGAGAGTCGAAATTTCGATTTTAGAAGGACCCGCTTATGATACAGGTAAGTCTGTATTTTACTGATCTCTGGCTTGAACAAGGCATAAAATGGCGGCCGGTTCGCGTCACGTGACACGAAACACGTGAATGAAAAACTTATTGGAATTGGAAGTTGATAGTTGCGCTAGACTAGCTATGTACTAAGTTACAAAACATCCTTAAAACTATGTAAATTAAGATGTCATACATAGATTTTGAAATAGGTACTTAGGTAATAGGTATTATATACTTTTTAAAACTCTTCATAGGCCGTAAAAGAGGCATTCTCAGATTTCAGATTATCGTCTTTTCGGCGGACATAGGTACCTAAAGTTAAGGAATTCCTGTACTAATTTTGGGATAAAACAATTGATTAGTTAGTACTGTGTTCCGGTTTGGGGGTAAGATAGCCGGTGTAATTACTGGCAATCCATTTAAGTCCTCAGGGTAGGCAGCGCATAGGCGATTTTTTGGTCGCTGTGTCCATGGGCCTCAGTTCCCGCTTTCCATCAGGTGGGCTGAGAGCTCAGTTGTCTACCTTCGTCACTTAAAAAAAATTGACGGTACTACTAGGTTCGCCGGTCTACAGCCCTATGCAATAAAATCGTAACAAAGATTTATCATCATCATCATCATCATCATCATGTTAAGTTTCGACCTTCGAGTAGACAACTTTTGTTTTTCCGACTGACAATAACCCAAAACCAGGTTCGGCGGTCAAACATTTACTTCCTTGCCTTTAATTTACCCAAATAAAACAGATTGACTCCTCTAAAATCTCAGTGCCCAATGCCCATTAGAGATGATTCTTCTTTGTTTTAGATTAGCCTATTTGTTGCAGAACTTATCTAGTGACCTATTTATATGCCAAAGAAAGTTAGAAAGGCACTGGCCCCTATTTTACCATGATGACAGGTGCGACAACTTTAAAATATCACTTTAACTGACGTCACAGGTCACCGTAAGCTACGGCTACCAATTACTAATGGATAGTCCATGTGCTTATTTGCTACCGACATGAATTGAAATCATTTAAAAACTAAAAATTCGGCCTGTGTCGGAATTTTACTACAATTGTCGTATTTTTGAGGCAATCGTAATTTTACTCCGCAAAAAAGTAGCTGTTAACTGCTGGTTTATTAAAGTTTTTGCACTTTTTGCAACACATTTTATATTGGTGGCAAGCAAACACACGGCCCGTCCGATGGTAACCGTCTTCTATGAAGGCTCGCAGTAGGAGACAGTATTTTTTACAATTAAAATTTTCGTAGTTGTGATGAAAGAATGGATAAAAAATAAAAATAAAATATTAAGAAACATAGTATCTAAAACTAAAAGAATAACCAAAAATGGTTAATTCAAAATTCCAAAAAAAAAATTGTTGTTGGTTCGGTTTCCGGGTAAAGCAAGCATTTTTTTAAAAAACTTTGAATGTAGTTTTGCCTTTAGAAATAATAACATAAAGTCTTCTTTCAGCATTTAAGGTAAGTACTTTCCCTTCATGTCCTATAGTCTTGGAACGTCCTGTATAGTTACTATAAAAAGCATAAAACAGAGGTGACCTACAAATGACGCCCTGTTTCTTTTCTATACACAATTAAAATTTCAGAAGAAAAAACAACCTTAATTTTAACGGAACAAATTTGTCCTGATTTTCATAAGATCTAGACATGTTTTTTCCGTAGTTCCGTAGACCCTTCATTTTGTTCTTTCTTGGTACGCAATAGGCTCTAAGAAAGGATTTATTTTCACGTGTCACGGTCGGAAATCCGTGATAATATCGTTATCAAGTTATTTCTGCTTATCAGTCATTCTATTGTGATGACCGGCATGACTCTGACGTCGATTGAGTATGAAGATCGTATCAAGAACTAGTATTCACGTATGTCTCAAGAATATTAAAACATTTAGCGATACGGGTTACTCACGTAATTTAAGTCGGGAAGTGCTCGACATGTTTCGACCCATTATGGGGATCATAATCAGGAGTACCCTCAGTCAAAGCTCACACGAAGGCACTAGCACTACTTACACGTGGGTCGGGCAAGACCTACTTCTGACGAGGATCATCTGAACGGTTTGATTGAGCAATGATCGTTGAAAAATATTTTGTACTTACAAATTCGTAGTTTCGTTAAAAATTAAAAAAAGTTGAAACTTAATAAAATGGCAAAATTTTTGCTAACGTACTCAATATTTTTTTCTAGATATCTATCAATATTTTATAAACGCCATTCTATAGAGCAGGAAATAAATTGCAGTCGAACTGTATGTAATGAATGTAACTAATGTAGGTATACTTAGCCCAATTTCGATATTTTGGTAGTTATATTAATTCCTATTACAACCACTTACATTACAACTGACGATATATACGTATAATTTATACTGCCATATATTTCTGTAAGAATATCGGAATAATCACATGAATTGCACATTCGAATGTATTTTTATCAATGTAATTTAAAAATAGCAGATGTATTTTAAGAATCACGAGGAAATAAAAATTGTAAAACATGCGAACTGTATTTTATATTAATCCTGAATATATTACAAACATTATACTCCAGCCCTGCCAAATGTAGAATTTTAAATTTGGAACGGCAGTTAATGGAGGTAAAGTCACCCTAAGTTCAAGGTCACCAGACATCAGTTTTTTTTCTAAAATTTCACGTGTCGGCCTTTTAGCATTTTTGTAGCTTGGAAAATTTAATGTTTTTGAATGATTTTCAAACGCAGAAATTTAGCATGAGAGCGTTTTCACTTTTAGAGTATCAATATAAATCCCGTAGAAAAACATTGAAAGGAAAAAAATATACTCTACTCTCTAAGAAATTTCCTATGGTTAGCCAACTCTTCGCCCCTCTACATTTTTTTAATTTGCTGTCTTTTTCCACGGACAAAAATTGTTTTGACAGTTAGGTATTTATTTTTTGTTCATTGAGCTTAAATAGGGCCTCCAGTATACAGAACCAGACACCTCCGGGCTACAGAAAAGGCCGTTCAGGGCAGTATGGATTAGTGCTTTCGCCTGTCCACAAGGACTACTTTAGTAAAAAAAAAGGCCGTCCATAGTTAAATGAGGGTTTTCTCGAAAATGTATGCCACTAGTTGGCGCCACTTAGCCGTACCTAAGGTTCCGCTAAGAAACACAATTATCTAGCCCCAAAGAAAAACTAACTAGAAGGTATTTTTATTCTTTTATATAATTTTATTAACTCATATAAAACATTTAAACACGGAAACTATAGGCGCTCTGAGAATTTAGACAAGTTTCTGGACCTGACGCCTCAGTGCTGCCGCCCTAGTGAACGTCATTTCAGAAAACCCTCATTAAGGGTCTCACCAAACCAATCGACGCGGAGTCGGCTTTCGCCGAGTGTTTTACACCACACTATTCGCATTTAGCCGATCGACCGTCTCCGCGGTTGAACACCTGCGTTAAGCAGTCTCACCCTCCTTACGGCCTTACGGCGGTAGAAACGCTCGATCGGCTGCGATTTGCTACCGTAACAGTTGTAAAGCGGCGATCGGCTCTCCCGTGCTCCGTCCTGCCGTCGAGACCTCAGACAGCACGCGTACAGCCGCTGAGTCCGACGAACAGATAGATAGGACAGCGGGTGATCGGCAATCGTAAATCTCATTTTTGGAGACTAGTTGTTAGTAACTAGTTTGAAATTGAACAGACGTGTATGATTACGACAGTATGACTTCGTGTTGTCAGATCTATTGCAGATTTTAATGTGGGTAATAATTCAAATGAATAAATACAAACGCATCAGTAGCTACTTCGGCCGTCATCGGCTCTTTTCGGCCGTCGTCAGCTATGTTCGGCCGTCGAAGACGCTGAACGGCTTCCGCCAGCTCTGACCGGTCCTTATCGTAGGTACTCGGCCGTGATCGGAGCCGTTCAACTCTTTCCGGCAGCGGACGGCGGTATTAGGAGATTTAGGAATGCGAACGTGTGCGTTAGGCTGCAAACGGGGTCGTACGAATGCGAACAGCTTTACGGCAAAACGCCGTTTTCCCGTCGAAACACGTCGTTTCGCGTGGGCCGAGCCGATTTACGATGTCCTCGCTCTTATTGCGTTGACATAAAGCTTTTTCCGTACGCGATTAGCCGAAACGGCGCGGACTAGTTTGGTGAGACCCTAAGACTATTTATGACAAGGCAGTATGGCTTAGTGCTTTCGCCTATCCACAAGGACTAAAATTTTAAAAAAAAGTTGAATTGGGGATATTTTCGTAGGGCACCCGTTACGTCACGTTGCGTTGCGCGCCGCGTGCTCGGGACACGTGGCCGCCAACGCTGCCGACGTTTCGCAACTGCCGTCGGTACCAATTACCTAACTCGTAAACAAACAATAACTTTAGTAAACGGTTAAATTGACTTCAGGATCTTAGTTCAGGTTGCGTGGGGAAACTCGTGCCCATACCAGAGGGCCTAGTGTAGGTAATAACTTATAAAAAACGTCTGGATCGCGTTTACGTTTTTCATCGCCAATTCATAGGTACAAATGACGATGAAAACGTAAACGCGATCGAGACGTTTTTTATAAGTTATTTATTACCTACAGTACAAGTTATTTATTAGGCCCTCTGTGTACTTACATGAGCTAACGTCGTGTTGTTAACGCGGACGTATTTTCTATACGTCCCGGATATAATTTATTTAATATTTTATTCAAATTACTTTTTTCCATGTAGAACTACAATATACGAGAGCAAATACTAAAGTTACAATGTATTTACCTCGTCGCAAAATTAAAATAATATGCATACGATTTAACGTTCTTGGTGTTACCAGGGCTATGTAGTAAATTTACCCGATTTTCAGGGAATAATGATGACTTCCGGTTTTTCAATTTTGCAACATTTTACTAAATACATGTTGCCAATTTATAAAATAAAAAAGCATGTGATGGATTTATTATACTTGTGTCTCAAACTTATTTACCTACTTAGGTATAAGAGATGGGCATTAATCGATTATTTTTTTAATCAACTAACTAATCGATTAAAGAATTAATCGTCACAAATTAATCGCGATTAATTTAATTGAGATTTACTTAATCGTCGCAGAATTGGATTAACGATTAATAAATCGTCATTTTAATCGACTAAATTACTCGATTAAGAATTTTTCAACACAGTGCATAAATAAAATAATGTATTATCGTTCAACATCCTTTGACGCCACTTGTCAAAAACTGACGAATGCTTCGACATATTATTTACCAAAGGTAACCGCGATTATGAAATACTCGCAGAAAGTCTTAGGTATTGTTATACATCGCTTCAGGTATAAGTCTATTAGGGTAACCTGAATTTACGACTCACAAAAAATCCTGATATTAATCGAAAAAAACAAATCTAATTAAACAATCGATTATGGATTTAATCGCTCGTATTTAATCGTCGATTAATTTAATCGTGATTAAATTAGTCGAACAAGAACGATTAAGATTTATTAATCGTCTAATTTAATCATTAATCGATTACTTTTAAGTTAATCTTAATTGTTAATCGTTAGTCGATTACATTTTGCCCATCACTTAATAATTATGCTATTAGAAATTTAAATTATCTATACAAACATAACTACGTGCGTAGTTAGGAGCAAGCACTGCACGTGCAACTAAGTACGTAACTAAATGTTTACTTCTTCCGTAAAGGTAAGATTCAACGTGGGTATATGGAATATTATAATAATAATTTACTCGCATTAAGTGGTTTTCAGAAGTTTATGTTTTAGTTGTTTAAGTACTGTATATTAATGTGGGCGTTATAAATATAAAATTTAATTGACAAGCAATCATCCTATTAAGATTAACCCACAGACGGTACGTATTTCCGCGTTACGCCATCTGAGCTGCAAAGGGAAAATCTTAACCTTGCTATATTTAATAGAAAAATAAAGTGTTTAACCAACACAGTATTTTTAAGTAATGTTATTACCTATATTTACAATTAAAATAAAAGAATACAGTATCATTAGTATGAAATAGACACATACAGAATTGCAGATAAACGAAAAAATCGAGACTAAATACGATGTGACTTGACATTGCTCGTTTGATTGTTTGTTATTTTTTAAGAACTTAATTTAGTGTTTTATTGATATATTTCTGTATAGCCTGTGATAGTATCTCACTGCTGGACAAAGCCCTCTCTCCTTGATTCCGTTTAGGCGAAATACATCGTGCTTCTTACGATGTAGTGTAGGATCTTGTAGAAATTCTGGCAAACAGTTATTAATTGTTATTCCTTAAAATATGCCAGGGTCGCGTTTTATAAAGTTACAATTTTCAATTTTGCTGTTTGCCTCTCTTTCTAGCCAATGTGCGTGCCTTAGCAAACAGCGAAATTGTAAAATGTAATTTTATAAAACGCTACCCAGGACTATCTAATCCTGACGTATGGTAAGGCAATCCCAGTCACAAATAGTAGCATACTAGCACAGGTTTACTCCAAAAATTACTCATTATTACTCTAAAAATATGTTTTACATTGAATTCAAATCCCGCGTTATGTTTGGGACATCCTGTACCTATAGAATCTAATTTGATTAAAGAGCGTCTGAAAATGCATATTGGAATTGGATGTCAACTTGTGGAAAATACCCAGGATAACTAATCTCAGCTATTTGCCATACTGAGGTAAGGATAGGGAGATGATTAAAAACCTACGTCTTATAATGTTTTAAAATGGTACAAAACCTAAACTATAAATAATAATAGCAAAGGTCAATGCCTCATCTCAAGGTTATCCTAGACCTAAATAACAATCTTCAACGTCACTTTTCCAACATTGTGAAACCTCATTGACATACTGAAACAATCTCCCAGACCGCATTTCGAGTCATTAACTAAACGTGCAAGAACAAAAACCAATAAAGTAAACAAAATGCCACGAATATAGCGACAGAGAAGCGTAGCGATATGACGTTGTGTGAGTGAGTGTTGCCAGTGTGTGAGTGAGTGTTGCCAGTGTGTGAGTGCGGTCACGTTTCGCGCGGCGTGCGCGGAGTCGCGCGTGCAAGGCCGGCCGCCCCCCGCCTCAAGTCTCGTGTTAACTCGCCAGTTCACACTCCGCGATCTATTTTACGATCGGAAAACAATCTGATAAAGCGAAAGTGACTTTGAAAAGTTTTTCTTGAAACGGGTCACGTGAAAAACCAAGTTTCGGTAGTCTATTAACGATGTTTGCTGAATTTGATGAGCTCAAAATCGCGCTTAATGAATACTTAATATTTAACTGGTTTGTATTGGAATAACGTAACTGTACATATAAGTGGGTGGACTGGGCATAAATAGTTTCAGGTTTTATCTTAGCGTACGAAAATAAATAAATTGAATTTATTAAATTGCTTAATACAAAGAGATTTTAAGATGAGTACCTAGATTAACTACTCATCTTGCAATACCTAGGTAATTGAACAGAAAGTATAAATACGAGCTGTATGAAAAGATATTCATTTCATATTATATCCTTATCAAAGAAAACAGTAACCTAGGTATAAATGAACATCTGCGAACAACGAACTTCGAAATCCCATCAAATTTACGAGTTACCAGTAGTAGGCGTGTAGGTACTTATAATTCGTTATAATATCGAATTCCCAACACGCAACTCAACTCAGCATAGGCCGTTCTTAAAATTCCAGAACGCAGATGTGGACGTGTCCTTGCGAAATCTGCGCAGTGTGTAGTGTATGTGCATACATTTACTATTTTCGATCACGCCCGCTTTCGCCACAAACTTCCGATACCTAAATATAAATCCACGTACCTATTATGTAAGTACATGCGCGATCAAATGATACGGATCAGTTGGAAATTTTCATAGAAAATACTGTAAAAAACCGTTTTTTTTTATATTTATAGGATAGGATGTGTTAAATGCTTTTCAAAATTAACTTGCATTAGAATTTACTTGAATTTTTCGATAAATCATTGTCAGATAACTCGGTAGATATAAAAATAGCAAGTCATTATAAGAAAGCACCTTTTACCAAACATGGTTTGTAATTTTTAATCGCATATTTTTTGTCTCTAATTTAATTACAAACAATTTTTTTTGTTATGTATAGTAAATTCAAGTAAAATGTTGTACAAGCAAATATTTTAGAAATACTGGAAATCGACATGTTTCATTGTTAGACCTCGAGTGTATGTGCGGTATTTTTAAAAGTCACAAAAGTCTTTCAAAGTCGATATTGGTAATTTTCTTTTGTAGAATAAAAAAAGCGTCATCCTGTGGAAAAAATATAGTTACGATAGCTGAAAATATATAAATTTTAAAAGTTTTTTTTTTAAACCTGTTTTGCTATAAACGTGAAATGCTGTTTGTTCCACTATAATATTTATTTTCTTTCGTTGCTTTTTATCGCCTTGACGCCTTAACTCTCTTCTCTATATCCCTGTTTCAATAAATTTTGTACTAAATAATTCTTTTTTGATTATTAAATTATTAACAGAAGTGTCCAAATCAGACATAAAATGGTGAGTTGTGTATTTTCAAAAAGGAATGATGGCGGATTAATTACACCTGTCATTTAATATTCGAGTCGAGTGTTGAGTGCATGTGCACAGTCACAGGACACCAACACAAAATGATGAGTTGCGCCTCGTGGTATTGTGGCATGAGGTTCATCGCCGACATTTTCCCGGTAATTTTGTAATCGTTTACAATTACAACATGTGCAGGTGCACTGTCAAGGACATAAATATGTATACACGTTTCATGCCACTACCATTTGTATGAAATAAATTGTTCTCTGAGAGCTAGTTTTTCCAAATATAGGAATTAATTTTTTGACTGATTTGAAATGTGGCGTTTTAAGGGAAATAAAAAAGCGGAAATAATTTGGGGAGTAATAATGTCAAATTTTATGACATTTGCATTGCACGCTGAGCCGGGATCCTACGTATCTTCATAAAATTGATATACCCTAAATTTGCCACAATATGACGTTTAACGAATAGTAATTTTTCATTTACCACATTTTGATGCCCCATGCCTATAAGATTATCTTATATCTGCGCTACTACTTAGCAAGACTTAATAATATTTTCCTTTTACCACATCTTGCAGTTTCGTGGAAGATTATCTCCGTGCTAGCGAGACCCATTGCATCGCGTCACATGATTCATACGTACCACGCTGCACCAGACGTACTTGCATCAATAGCATTGAACTCTGCTCGTGACGACCATATCGAAGGTTAGCACTGATTGCAAAAACCTTCGTATATACTTCCAGTTTATGTGATCTGCTTTGAACCAGTTTAAGTAATTATAGAATAGGAAATAGATTTTGTCATGCCAGCATGTCATGGAAAGGAGCATTTTGAAACTGGCCTGCTACAACGAATACCGAAGTTTGTAAATTTCGGGGATTTGTCTCTGTCACTCCTTGGAAGGTGTCATTATAGTGACAAAGAAAATTGCCGAAATTTGCGAACCTTTTTCGCGTTCGCGGTAGGAGGCCAGAGAAGAATTCACAAAACTTAAACACAGCTAAATCAGCAAGAGAACTGAAGTTAATAGATAGATATCCTTCAATACAGCTTAAGACAAACATGGAAAGGGGTAGGCCAAGTAACAAAATGGCAAGCCAAAGGAAAGATGGGCCGATGATAATTTAAGGTGGACTTACACCAAACGTGCGAATGCTCATTCTATCCCCACTCTAAAAAATTCGTTCGTTACACAAAACGTAATTCGTCGAAATTCGTTGATTTTGTAGAGTGGGGGATAGGATGAGCATTCGCTCGTTTGGTGTAAAGTTGTAAACCCACCTTCAAAGATAGCGGGATCACAGTGGATGACCATTGCTGTCGACAGACAAAAATGGAAAAGTTGAAGGCTTTTATCCAGTAGGGACCACAAGTACCAAACAGACCAAATATAAATATCAACTAATGCATATCAGTGTGGATAACTAAAACTAAATAATAAAGGATCCCCTAACACGTTTGTGCTTCAGTTAAGGGAGTTTAATATTAGCTAGAGTGCGTCACAGAGTGATAATGCGCTTAGTAATGATAAAAGCGAATTGCACATACAATGTTGTGCTCGTGCGGTATTTCTGTCTCACGTGTCATCGCACGACGGCACATGATTTATGTAAAGGCCACATCCTACCTATGATATAAATAGGTTCGTGTGTTTAGTTATACAGGCTGTATTAAAAATAGTGGTGATCCTTTTATGGGTCCATTTAGTATCGTTTTCTGATAAGGATTTTTTCGTGAAAATATTTTTGTTCTGTACGGGGCTATCGCCGAAATGGTGGCCAGTTTAGCGTAAATACCAACCCTCCATAGAAATTATTTTTTCTTATACTTTTTCCTCAATCTTAATCATCCTTACCAGAACCATAATTAGAATAAGATAGATTACCGCCAATTTTTTTACAGCCTTTATAACGTCCAATTTTATTTTTTCACGTCTAAAGCTAAGTAATTATGATCTGTCTCTATTATTACCTGATTTTCAAAAAAATGCATTATCTATCTCCTCTTGCTGCTATCGCATTAGTTATTAATAAAGTTACAAATTAGTTTTTTTTTCGGTATGCTACTCGTATAGTGTGCATAAGCACGCATAAGTTCTATAAAACAAAACTGTATAATTCTATGTTCCAATCAGAAGTGGGCTTTGTTTGTCATTTTCCATGGTATTTTTTTAGATAAATTGATTTACTTTACTATTCGGTTTCACAGAAATACTTCAATCATGCTTAACTCTCGTCGACGTTATCTGGCCCGCAATCTGTGGATCCGGTTGCGGCGTTATCGATATTTGTATTTATTTTATAAAAATTAATAGTGTTGTTAAAAAGATAAGAGGTTATGGTGGTCCCTGTTTCTTACTCCTAGAGGTAGCACAATAATTTATTATATTCATTATCAATACAAGTGATAATTGGATTTTGAACTGGGGATATGTACATGTACGAATATGAAATTCTATCAGATCAGGTACACAAAATAAAATAATACGCCCGAAGAGACAGCGTCGAAGTCAAGGATCTTAATTGGAATATTTGTCAATTTTATTGGCCACTGATTCAGTAGGACCGCACGTAGATATAACTACTTATCTGATATTATAGTGATCCGTTCATGTCATTCCACTTATCAGAAAAGGAAAACGTAATGCTCCGGAAGACTTAATCTTTTTAGGAGTTCCCTTCCTTAAAGTAATTAATTACTATCCCATAAGACTCTTACGTGTCATTTAATTTTCTTGGTGGTTCCAGAAAATCTTGCATGTATCTCCTGACAGAACACTGTGCGCCAGTGTGTAGTTATTTTGAAATTTCATTAGCATTACTTAATACGTAACGGCGTTCAAGAGATTTCGTTTTTATTATTGAATACTAAACGTTTTCATAATATGAAACAATATTATGATATCTTCCCAGACGTAGGTATGACAAGCTATTTTCAAAACTGGTCTATACTAGCTATTACGGTACGTGCATGGGCACGAGAGTGACTTGCAAAAATAAATTTGATATCAAAAGATCGGCAGCACGAAATACAGCAGGCAGATTGAGCTACCCAGAAGAATAAAAGATAATCCCCCTTATTCATAAACGTCTGCTAACTTAACAAGCAGCTAATAATTGTTTGTTCCTTTTGCTCTTATGGACACATTGTTGAGACCGAAAGGGACAAATAATTATTAGCGGCTTGTTAAGTTAGCAGACGTTTATGAATAAGGGGGAATATCTTTTATCATATTATGTGTAATTAACTAATTATCTAGTGCATAGAAGATGGGCACCGAAATCGGGTTCTAATCGATTTAAGGAATGTAAAATTAAGTACCAAAGCTAAAACCACAAAAAATTTTTTGGTAATTTCGTGTGAATTGTCAACATGACCCTAGTGGCTGCTTACATTCGTACCTACGGACTGCACTCCAATAGGAGAGCTTGTGTCACTGACCTTGCGTTTGGAGACTTCGGAGTCATCAGGTCACGTGCATCAAAGGATTTCGTTTTGCAGCTTGCAAGCCTTGCAAGTTCTTACAAACACTCGCGTAAAACGCTTTTTGCCGACCGTTGCAAATTTTTCAGAGTATAACCCTGTTTTAGGAAGTATTTGTGGTTAAACACGTTGTCCTTTTAGCAAATACTCCTGACAGTCCTTACCCAGACAGCTCACCCTATGTAGAACCTTTCGATTTTAGAGTGCAATCCTCTATTTTCAGATTACAGTATTTACTGCTTAGTGACATCGCGTCTGATTTTCCTGTCCCCTTTGTATTCACGCTAAAAGCCTAATGCAGCAGATGCAGAATAATCACCTTAGACAGTGAACCTGACTGGTTCAGTGAAGAAAGTCTAAAATCGCTTTCTAAACCCTATGGTTCAGTCCACAAAAGGTTGCAGTAGCTTTGGCAATCCTAGAGGAAAATTCAAATTCTAGACGATCGTCAAATTGGTCACTTCATCAATTGGGTAAAGTTTCGTCTTGTTCATTAATATTTGAATAAAGTCCTTTATTTATTTAATTATAGGTACCTTAAGGTGCTTTGTTGACAGACGTTCTTTTAGCAGGTTGATTGATAATGTTTGTTATCAAGACTATTGGAAGTATTCGATCTGCGATATATGATTTACCAATTTTTTTTATCAAATTGTCTAATATAAAAACTCAACGCCTACCATAGTTTAAAATATGGTCTAACTAAATACTATAAAAGTATCAATGTCACATTTACTAGTAGTATCTATATTAAACTAAAACTAAAAGAAGATTCTACTACTTCTACACTTCCATAAATACAAGGTAACAGAGCACGTGGTAACATACGTGAGTATTTCTGCTTTTATGAAAAACGATTCATATAGGCTTACTTATTTTAGACAATTGAACTGCGCTTCTACATACTGACCCAATAGTTTGGAAGACAGCAAGGGAAATAGGTATGTAGTCCCAGTCCCAGGGACGTAGTATGGTCACTATGGTGTCGCCGTGTTACCTACTGCTGCTGTTGGTTGGTTGGGCTGGTTAATAATTAGCGTGGCGAACGATGTGAGTGGCAAGGGCGGCATGAGGAGCAGCAGAAAAGGGCTATAAGTAGGACCGTTCCCGATTCTCGATAATACTATAGGAAAATTACAGTTTGAAAATGTTCTCCATACTGTAGGAAAAATATCGGCAACAGCATTAGAGCACATCACTAGAATTCGTTTTTCGTGAACGTGACCTCATGTCATCTGAGGAACGTGACTGTATTATGAATATTATGATCGACTTCCTCGACTGCTCTCCAAGCTCACTAATTCTGACCGTTTCATATGATCACCTGTCGTATGTGCTCATAGTAAACTTTGACCCTCAAAAAGTTTACTGTGAAGGGCTATGGAAGCATATTGCTTATTGATTAGTTTAGTGGATAAACTGGATTTGCTGCAGGTTACCATCCTCCCGGCTGTAGTCCGATTCATGAATATGGTGTAAGTACCAAGAACTATGAACTGTTCAAAAACTTCCTAATCTATTTTGTGAAATTGATGGATATGTTTGGAAGTTTACTTCAGCGGAATATGATTATAGTAAAGAAGCAGAGACCAGTGCACACTATCACAACATGCGAGTTGTGAAAATGTAGTAAATTATGAAGAAGTTTACGGACTAAGAATAATAAGGAATGGAAAACTCGTCATGTGGTTGACCTTAATATGTTAAAAGTAGGTTCATATCAATACAATTTGATCTGTAGCCTTATGATGGTACCGCGTCTAATCGTTGCCGTCAAGTTCTGCATCATGCAAGTGCAAAAATGACGCGTAGTACGATAAATGGATAAAATGGGACCATCATAAGCCATGGTGATATTATTAAAATTCAACTTAAGTAAGAAATCAATCAATAATCATGAAGATTTGAGTTTTGTGAACTTTTCAACTTTTGAAATCAATGTTTATAAAACTACAGATTCTGAAATGATTATTACACCTGGGTGCTTAAACAAGTTGCCAATCGCTAACGCTTAATCGTCAATCGTAAACGAAAGGCTGCTGTCTTTGTCGCACTAATAAGGAAGAGTGACAGAGAGGGAAAACTACGATACGCTACTAAGCGTTAGCGATTGGCAACTTGGCTAAGCATCCTGTAGGTTTAAGTTGTAGATGCTTTTGTTTTTACGAGTCGCGCCGTGTTATATCGTCATGTAAGATGTTATATTATTGTTGGTTTCTGAAAACATTATTTACCTTAACTGTATCCTGTATGATCCGTAGGTGAGTGTGTAGAAAAAATATATAAATCGTCCTATACTCTAATAAGATGTTCCCTAGAGAATTTCCCACTTGTAGACAAAATCTGATTTAAAAAGATATCTCCTCACGAACACAGAAGGTTCCTGTAAATTAATATTTATTTACCTTTCGTACTTGACGGCATGCCCGTTCTCCTCCCAATAATGCCTCGTTTCCATATTTACTGATCAACAAAAACACAATATCAACACGCACCACGTAAATCCCCAAAAAACACTTCACAATAATCTAAGTGAGGTCCTCGCAATCCATTTTCGGGAAGCAAACGTTAGGGAATATTTTTTCCGTGTAACGAGACGTGAGGTTTTGTCGAACGTGCGGATAAGACTGGCTGAAAGCCGGCCGGTTGGTCACATGACAGGCATCAAAATACGGCGCGGCACGGGCGGCGGAATGTGCGGCGCCCGCGACAAGCCACGCTTGTCTGCACGTGACTTCGCCTCGTCGCCCGCGCCCCGCCATTGTTGTTCGCTGGAAGTGGGACGTAAGGTGTGAACGCTGAACGTGGCTTGCACCGTGGTGATAAGGCTGGATTTGTTTGATGAACTTATAATAACTTCCAGTTGTGGGTTGTGGGAGGGATTCATAATAGAATTAGAACTATAGGTATTTGTATTGCAATACAGATGATTTTTTATTCACTGTTAGAATTTTAGAGGGTTAATTAATTCTAAGGTCATCTTAATGAACTTTTACTATGGGACCGACATCCGATTCGAGAAAAAAATCTGATGTTCAATACAAACCCTGAAGGTGCGTTGAAACCAAAAGAGCATTCGCTGTTCTAACCTCCCACTCTACGAAATTCGATCGGTACACAAAACGTGATTGGTTGATTTCGTAGAACGGGCGCTAGAACAGCGAATGTTCTTTTGGTTTAAACGCACCTTTAGGTGTGAACGCTGAACGTGGCTTGCACCGTGGTGATAAGGCTGGATTTGTTTGATGAACTTATAATAACTTCTAGTTGTGGGTTGTAGGAGGGATTAATAATGAAAATAGAACTGTAGGTATTTGCATTGCAATGCAGATTGATTTTTTAATTTTATTCACCGTTCGAATTTTAGAGGGTTAATTAATTCTGAGGTCATCTTAATGAACTTTTACTTTATGGGACCGACATCCGATTCGAGAAAAAATCTGATGTTCCATACATCCCTGAGATATTAATTATACATAACTACTATTCAGAAATGTATGGAACATCAGATTTTTATTTTTCGAATCGGATCTCGGTCCCATAGTAAAAGTTCATCAATATGACCATTATGACCTCAGAATTAATCTTCAAAAATTTTAATGGTGAATAAAAAATCATCCTGTATAGGTAGGTACAGGTACACTTGCCATCAGATAACTATATCGAGCGGTCACGGTGCCCAAAAATATCTGAACTTGTACTCTAACGCTATGACAATAGAGGCATGTACAGATATTTGTGAGTACTCTGGCTGCTCCGATATTTCTGATGGCAACTGTACTAATTGGTATCACTAGTAAATTCTTTTCGTTTGCTTTGTTCTATTTTATGGTTAGGTTAGGTATATTTTTGTCTTTTATGAAACAAAGAAATTATGGTGCTTAAAAAATCCTTTATTCATTATCAGAGACTTGATCTTACAGAAAATAATAGGTACTAATGTATGAATTCTATCCCATCCCACAGATAATTTTATATCCAGATTTCGGATATCTCGTAGCACGGTAAGACGTTAGAGAACCACGGAGTCGATTTTAACATAAAAGTCAACTTATACTCATATCTTACCGTGCTACGCGATATCCGATCCGAACCCTGTTTATATCCAATGAACTTTTGTTTTGGAACCACAACGCCACAACAATAACTTCATACCTATTATACTATATCATGACAATGTCAACAATCCAAGACGTCATATTTTAGGGATGCGTTGGATTGGATAATATTACAAACTATTTAATTTACTTTTAATCTGCCGTTGCCGGTCCCAAGCCCGGATGTGAAAAGAGGAGGGTTGGCTACTTGTCGCCTACTGTGCCATAAAAAGACAACGTCGAGCGTCGGGCGGCGGTAAAGTAACCCGACCTACTGTGGCCCCAGTGGCCTCGAGGGACTAAATCACCTCGGAAAGACTGCCATGGAAGGACGCGGAAACCCACCATGTGATAACCTCCCAAGAAAACCTTTATGCATAGCACACATATAGGAATTGGTATGTTGGACGACCCGACTAACCATCGGCGCCAACCAGTACCCGGGCTGACTGGTGTTAGATATGCTACCGAAGCCTCTGGCAAGGTGGCGCACCAGGCCTTGACAGCAGGAAATGCTACTGGCGTCTTTAGCAAAAAATCGATCCAGGATGAGCACCACATCGGCACTTGGAATGTGCGAGGACTCTTGCAAGCAGGAAAGCTCACTATCGTGGAAAAATAATCCGAGAGGCACAGAATGACGGTTTTGGGCTTAAGTGAAACTCACATGAGAGGGCAGGGGCATTTTACAACTGTGCTGGGCAATACCCTATATTTTTCTGGCTGTGAGGACAAGAGCCGTAACGGTGTGGCAATATTGATACCATCCCAGCTAAATAAGCACGTCCTTGGCTACAACCCTGTGTCAGACAGAGTCATCACTGTGAAACTGAACACCCGATCTACCATTCTTCATATAGTGCAAGTATATGCGCCAACGGCGAACGCCACTGAGGACGACATCGATAGCTTCTATCAAACCCTCATACCCTCGATGAAATACCTAGCCGTGATACGACAGTGATACTCGGTGACTGGAACGCGAAGATCGGATCCACCCTCAATGATGATCATATAAGAACTGCCATCGGCAAGCACGGACTGGGCGAAAGAAAAAAGAAGCCAGAGATTACTCGATTTCTGCATTGAAAGGAATCTGAGTGTCATGAACACCTTCTTCCAGCACCACCCTAGACGCCTATATACATGGACATCTCCAGGGGCGCGCTACCGTAACCAAATTGATTATATTATGATCAATAAGCGCTGGCGCTCCTCTATACACAACGCTAAAACCTATCCCGGAGCGGAGTGTGGGTCTGATCATAATTTGTTAGTCGCCAAATTTAATCTGCGCTTAAAGGCCCCGCAGAGGAAACTGCCCATGAGACCAAGATCCCTGAACCCGGTCGAGCAAACTCAATTCCGTGATATGGTCGAAATTAGCCTGGCGGATAACCCATCAACTGGAGATAACGCTAACGCTACGTGGGAACATCTCAAGTCCACAATTTGTAATACCCTCAACACTATCACAGAGGAAAGGAAAGCGACGCCAACTGAGCCGAAGAAAAAGATATGGATTACCGATCGCACCTGGGAACTCATCGAAGAGAGGAAGGCCATCAGGACCATGGGCTTACAGAACGATCAGGTCAGGAAAGAGTATTCAGAATTATGCAACTCGATTAAGAAGCACTGTCGCCGCGACAAAAATAGTTTCATACGGAGTATCTGCAAAGACATCGAGGAGCATTCGATGAAATAGTTATCAAACCCACGATCTTTTTAAGAAGGTTCGCACCCTTTGTAACGAGTTCAAGCCAAAATCATGGGTAATTGATGGAAAGGATGGGAACCCAATACATGAACTAGACTGCGTTGTGGAGAGATGGCGCGAGTAACTGTCCTGAACTATATGAGGAAACCACAACCAATCCACAAGTCCCTAATGAGTGGCAGGACTTCGACACCGAACCTGAATTTCCATTTTTCCTAGATCACTTTTTGTATGAAAATTTTCAGTTTTCAGAATTTTGTATGGAAGGTTTGGGTAGTTCATTGAGACTATAGATTTTTTAAGAAAAAAATATTTATATTGTATTTTTTTTCTAGTGATTCATATGGATACCTAAGGATGTCCGAATTTCCTGACATAATTTTATTTGTTTTATGAATTATCTATGATTTAGGTACCACATTAGTGCGATTTAAAATTAGGGAATGGCTGTTAAAAGACGTTGATCTCTGTAGGTAATCAACTAATCATCCATATGAAAAAATCGAAAGCAATACAATTTGTGAAAACTATTACAAGCAGTCCTACAAGAACTGAGCTGTTACTAAATAAGAATCTAAGCCCATTTCTGCTTCATTGTTGAGTAAAGTCATATTGAAAGTAGTGTAAAAACGCTACAGAATAAAAAATTTGGGTGAAAATCGTAAAATCGCCCGTCACACAATTTTCAAATGGCAAGAAATCCTAAAATACAGGTGTTAACCGAATAAATTATACCTCAAAAATACTTAAGAGTTATATATACTTTCAGAAAATAATTGTTTCCATATGCTGAGTGATCTCTAAGTGGGTCATTCCCGAAACTTTCAGTGTGAGCTACGTATCATCGGGAACATTTCAAACACAGGATTTAATATTGTAGAAAAAACAAGTATTTTATCATCATTATTGGCCGTGTGGTGACGGCAGAAAGAATACATTTGTCACCACCCCAACTCCTCCTGCGGGTGTCGTAAGAGTCGACTAAGGGATTGAAGTGTCACTGACCATATTTGATTAAAGATTGATGATGGGCAGCAGCGTCATCATAGTGGATACATTACTGCGATCGCCAATCCGCTTGCCCAGCGTGGCGATTATGGGCATTTACCTCCTAATGCATCCATACGCATAGTTAATAGGAGAGGCCTACGTCCAGCAGTGGACTATCATAGGCTGATGATGATGATGATGATATTTTCATCATGATTCATGAAACTCATGAAATATGATTCACATTATACATATTTTGAAGATATGAAGTTCATTACTCAAATTCTTATTTTATAATTAAAGTAGGAATTGTATAAAGGTATTGGAAATATTTGGAAATAGGTGACGAGTAGACGCCGCACTTCCTATCAATTTATCGTGTTTAGTGAAAAAAATGGTATCTAAAGATGAGAATCTAAAATACATAAATTACGAACTGGTACATATTTTGTAAAAAGTATAACTAACAGACGTGTACCAATTAAGTTTAGCTCAATGAGGGTTTTTGATACTTTTTCTGCCGCTATGGGGAGGTGAGATGGCAGCACTGAGCCGACCGTTTAACGAACTGTCAAAATAAATACGCGCATTTAATTTTCAACATATTTACAGGTTTATTTATTCTGAAAACCATTACTTTAGGCATATTGTTACCTAAAATGAATAAATAAAATAGTTCCAAGTCAATTCTCATGAAACTAACAAAGTTATAGTAATTATTTTTAATACCAGTGACTTTGCGCGCCTGTTTTATAGCTCAGTCTTCAGTTCGACGACCATGGGCCTATTTCTCGTACATTACAAGCCTTGTATTACAAGTGTGTATCCATGGCAACGCTGTTAAATCAATATTTTTCACAAGTTCTCGTTTGACGCATCTATATAAATTATTACAAGAGTGGGGATACTAGAGATTTTACAAGTGTCATAATTGAAAAATACAACTAAACGTCATGTACTAGTAGGCATTGAACAGTCATTTTGTTTTTCGAAGGTTGTATTATACACTTGTCGCTTGTGACTTGTAACAAAATAATGAAGAGTCTCGTTCGACTGCTAAAATGCGTTTATTTTAAGAATTGATTAATGTTAAAATGAAAATAATGTATTTTTAAGGTCTCAAATGTGTAAGTTTTAAACGCACTTCGTTAAAATCAGTAATATAATTTAATATTATATTATTTTGAGAAAAACAAAAAGTATACTGTTTGCTATGAAATTATTATTTTTGGGAAAATCCCAGTATGATGTCATATACCAAAGAAAAAATAATGAAATTTTCCAACGCCGGACGCACACAGAAACAGATTGCAAATACCCGAGAAAGAAGAATAGGCATTATTGTATGGACCGTGTCCCATGAATGTATACCTACGGTTGAGATATACCTCGTTTTAAAGCTCTTAATTAGGACATTATTTCATTGTATGGCACCAACACCCAATGGCATGCAGGGTTCATGTTATTTAAAAAAAAGTGTTATAAGTTTATTATTGTTTTCACGAAGTTTTGGTTCCGCTACTCATCGATAGATTGTGCTGCCAAAAATAGCAATTGAAGAAATGACATGGAGAAATATGACAAGCCGATGAAACAAGGGTGACAAAAGCCTTTTTTTAAATAAAAAAAGCAAACTTGACATAATGACAGATGACGTGAATCAATTATTATATTGTTAAACAAAACTACATATAAATTATAAAAATTATAAATTATATTGACGATCATCATTAGATAATGAATAATGTATCTGAACGACAAGATTATACACATGACAATATTTTTATAATATTTAATGACATGATTTACATCCTTACGGTGAGTACATTTATACATATCTCAGTATATTTAGTATAAATGAATCGGTATAATATTAATTGTCACCTGCCTCTCCAATTACTAGTAAATGCCCATAATCGCCACGCGGGGCAAGTGGGTTGATGATCGCAGTAGTGTGTCCACTATGATGATGGTGCTGCCCATCATCATCATCATCATCAGCCTATTATAGTCCACTGCTGAAATTATGCGTATAAACGCATTAGGAGGAAAATACCTATAATCGCCACGCTGGGCAAGCGGATGGGAGTCATCAATCTTCGATAAATAAATGGTCAGTGACACTTCAATCCCTTAGCCGACTCATACGACACCCACGGGAAGAGTTGGGTGGTGACAAAGTATTCTTATTGCCATCAGCGGCATCACACACGCTTAGGGCATTTTATTATAAAAATACTTTTACAGATATCAGTGTAGCCATTTATTTACGTAATATTAGTTATTCAAAATGCTGTCATAATACAGCAGAACAAAATAACGAGCACGATGTACTACATAACTGCTCGATATGATTAAAACATATCACGTGGAATACTTTAGGGCGTCGTGCTCACTGCCAATAGGGTAATTCTAGATAACTAAGTAATCGTTTACATGATTGTAAAGTGTAAGTCATACTAATGCTATCAAATAGGATGGATATCAGAGTAAGTAGCTACATATTCTAGGATTTTGATATGATAGTGATGAAAATGTAGTTGGTTGGTAGGACCTAGGCATCTTACATTTTGACTTTTTTATTATTACGGTGGCAAATAAGCAAAGCATACAAGCCTTCTGATGGCAAGCAGCTGCTGTAGCCAGAGGTAGACGACGACGACAAATGGGACAGAAGATACGACAATTCCTCCATCGCCGACGCAGTGCATCCTCATCATGGAGTTCTGACTGCTTGAATCACCAACTAGACAACACAATTACTCTAGTTCAATTTGGCTGTGGTTTCTGTAAAGTATATTATTTAGTTTAGTAATACTCATTAGAATGTAAAGGAAGGGGTAAAAGCAGTCAAAACTAGTGTTATAATTTTGTTATCATATTGATAGGAAGGTCTTTTAAAAAGTAAAGAACCTCATATGTAAAATAATACACATAGTTGTACTTAGGACCTAATGTTGTCTGCCAGTTTGTCTTTCCAGCTATGAAAAGCTTTGATCAGATTTTTTTGATAGCCTTAAGAAAAAAGGAAGGTATGTGATCCCTCATTTAGTACCTGTGTATGTATGGTATGCTATTTAGGTTCATGCTTATAAATGCCTTAGGTTTTCTATATGAATAGGATTGTTCTATCGCACCATGCCCGAATAATTATCAATCGAATTATCTAATTAATTATAGGAAATAAGATTGTGAGCTATTATTATGCTACATAAGATAGTTCAGACTTCACATTCCACAATGGTGAGAAGTATCTAATAACGCATCCTGTTAAAATACTTAAAATAAGTAGTAGTAGTTTATAAATAAGTACAAATGTCCAATGCCAGTGAATAGGTTCTAAGGTTTTATTGGCAACGTGGTCTCCTTCGATTCTCATCATCATCGTCAGGCTATCACAAATACATCCCATTAGCATATTGACGCATTAGGAGGTAAATACCCATAATCGCTACGCTGGGAAAGCGGATTGGCGATCGCATTAATGTGTCCACTATGATGACGCTGCTGCCCATCATCAATCTTCTACTAATGAATGGTCCGTGTCACTTCAATCCTTTAGTCGGCTCTTACGACACCCACGGAAAGAGTTGGGGTGGTGACAAATTTATTCTTATTGCCGTCATCATATGGCAACCGCAACCACATAGCGAATTCGATTCGATACTAGTACATAAATACTTCTGAAAGGACTAGTTTATTAAGTTTTCTTATCTCAATAATATATAAGTGATTTGTAACCTACCTAGGCCGAGGTGTAAAATAAATAAATAAATATGTTGGGACATCTTACACAAATCGACTTAACGTAACGGAATAATGTCTTATTTATGTCAGGTTCATTATGCATCCCCATGTTCTTGTACTCGAAACTAATACCTACTAAAACATAAACTAGATTATGAATGACTGAAGTCTAATGTTTTTCAAGTGAGTTTATTGTAGATGGCAAGTATCTGTGTAGGTATAAGTATGTATGTGTCATCATCATCATCATCAGCTTATGATAGTCCACTGCTGGACATAGGCCTCTCCTATTAACTATGCGTATAAACGCACTAGGAGACAAATGCCCATAATTGCCACGCTGGGCAAGCGGATTGGCGATCGCAGGAATGTGTCCACTATGATGACGCTGCTGCCCATCATCAATCTTTTATAAAATAAAGGTCAGTGACACTTCAATCCCTTAGTCGACTCTTACGATACACACAGGAGGAGTTAAGGTGGTGACAAATGTTTTCTTACTGCCATAACCAGACGGCCAATGTATGTGTATAGGTACTTTATTTGATTTAACACTATAAACCTCCAGCTTCTCAGGCAATATTACTAGGTATTACAGAGTAGAATATTGTTACACATAAATCTAACACCGTTTAATTTATGATATAGTATGAATTTTCAATTTAAGTTACTATACCAAAAACGAAGTAGAAGTACCAATTTACGGTCAATGCATCATCATTTTCTTGAGCGTTGTAGGCACATTTGCCGTAAACCCGAAACCTGTAATTTTAGTAGTCCTAATATGCTAAGCAGTGTTTGGTACTAGATAGGTATGATTTTATGCCATCAATGTCATCCGTCCTTTTCCTAGTTCTAAAAATACATATCTATGCATATATTATGTTATAGTACCTATGTGCTGGTCCGTCCGTCTGTCCATACCGAAGCGGTTTCTAATTAATTTTAAAGGACTCGTGAACGAAATATCGTTATTTGAAAGTATCTTAATTCTTTTGAAATCTCTTATAAACTTCCCCATTTCCAATAATACAAGAATTTACAGGTAACCTATACATATATTCATAGGTACCTACTTACTTGAACAAAGTTACTAGATTTTGATTGTTTTTATGATGAGTCATTTGAGTAATGTCGCTGCGATTATTATACTACTTATCACGCATCTTCTACAATGACCATAATGACAATGTATTTATGTTTCAATTATTGCAATAGTAAAGGGCATTTACCATTTAAAATGGCGATCAATTTGTATAATTTTATATTACTCAAGTCAAGTATAGTCTAGTATATATGTATAAATCAACCTAGTCTTAAGTTATTATTATTATTATTGTTCGTCTTTACCTTATCTCGAGACCATGGGGTCTCGGACCTTTGGGAGGCATACGTGGGGCCGAAGCCAACAGCGCAGAGGCCTTTTAAGACAAATAATCTAAAAGCAAGGGATACACGTGGCGGATACCATCCCCGAGCGCACAATATGATACGTCCGGAGATGGTCCCCGCCAGGTGCAAAGACTATTGCAGTGCAGCACTGTGACTGCGATGGAAACTAAGGTCTTGGGCTATGGTTGGTATAATGGATGGACTGGATACTGGGTTATGGGAGGAGACTAGCGGACACCTGCCGTGACAATCAGTCTCAAAATTGTAAAAAGGCAGGTGGTGACTCGCCAACTCATTTAGTGGGCCCTACAAACGGCCGCACGCACAGTGCGACAATAGCGCAACATTTCAGAGCGGCTTTGAGGTTGTCGAGAGGTGAGACTGCGGTAGCCAGATCCCGGTAATCCGTTCAAGGGCCGCCGGCGTTATGACATTTTACACTTCCAACCTGGAGCATAGGTCCCGCTCTTGCGAATCCACTCTGGCCGGCCGGTCAAGGCAAGCACAGAGGCGAGGGCCATATAAAAGGGCCCTCTGGAATAGGGGTCCGCGGTGTCGCCACTCACCGTCAGCTCGCCACAAGCTGCCCCCGATTATTATTATTATTATAAGCCCATTCTGTCCCATTGCTGGGCAAAGGCCTCCCCCCTCTTCTTCTATTCATCCCGGTTCTGTGCTATATCTGGCCACCTGGCCAGTCACTTAAAATTCTTAAGTTACTAATATATTATTTACTTTTTACATGCACATCGAAGAGCAAATGCAATTAATCAGTCAACAATGGTGAACTACATTCAAGGCAAGATGAGATAGATATGAAACGGACAGTGGAATACTTCGTCAAGAACTTTAATTATGATGAAGAATAGCTCCTCCAGGAAAGGTGGTAGGTATACATCCTTGGTATTGAAAAATTGGTAAACGGTGTCCGTGCTTAGATTAGCTTTGAATATAAGATTCTATGAAATAGTATGTACTCGTAAGTAATGTAAACAAAAATGTACTATATAATGCATCAATCTGTGTGTTCTATAAATATGCATCAAGGCAACTTGCCTTTTTTAATCTAAATATTTCGTTCAGGTATCTTACGAAAGTATAACCACAGGTAAATGTGAGTACCTAAGAAGTATAGTGTAAAATAGTTTTCATACCTACTGCGTAAAATAGTCAAAATATAAATGAACGTCATAAAGCATTCATACACAAATCTACAGAGTTTCACGGTAAGCTCCATTAAGGCTTGGGTTTTGTGTACTAATTAAAGGAGGATATGTATATTTGGTATATATGTATTAGATACTTAAATACGTAGAAAAGAACCATGACTGAGGAACCAATATTTTTGTTATAAATACTACTTACGCGAAGAGATGCACCCTCCGGGATTCGAACCTCGCTTCGCAAGCAGGGTGACTACTGATTATCGACTAAATTATGGAAGCCGTCATGTAATTAATGTCTACAACAAAAGTATACAAGTGTTATCTTTTACCATTGATAAATAAACGATCGTTTCACATTTAATTTTATTACAAGGGAAACCATTGTCGATTCGCGCATATTTTTAGTTTTATCTTAGAAAATCGTAAGAGAAAAGAGACCTCTATATTGTGTACGGGTACAAATAAATAATTTTATTTATCTTCTATTCGTTTCTGTTGTGTTTGCAGGGAAGTCAAGTCCACCTAGAAGAGCTCCGAGGCGTATTGTCTTGTCGTGTCTTCACCCAGAATCTGTTTTGTCATGACGTATGATGTCAAAGTGATTCTCCCACTAGGAAATTAGTTATTAATTCGTTATTCATTATTCGAGCTTTTGGCGGCAAGTCACTTTCAGGCTAGAGGAAAATGTAATTGAAAAACGTAGTGGTTATGGTAACTATTATATGTATTTATAGAACTGGGGGAAATGTTCAAGAGTAGCTATAGCTGTAGGTATATTAACAAAGGGGTGAAAATTCAATAAAAGCCAATTTTCCGATAGCGAAGTAACTGTGCTGAATATATGTACATATTTTTTATTTAAAATACTTTTTAATTGGTTAAACAATCAAGTCAGGATCTAATTAGCATTTTGGAGAAATCAAGCGATCTTTTGAAGTTTCTTAAGCATGTCCTGTCGTTAACGTTTCTGTCAGAAATCGAAGAAACTGAAGATGAAGACCAAGGGGACTCTCAGAACTTGATACACGCATTTCGTTTGCGGCTGTCATAGATGTGGATTATGTTATTTACTTACACCAATATTTTACAAGTCGATAGGCCCAAAGTAATAAATAAGGCTTAGATTGTGCGAATGCGTGACGATATTGTGTGTGTGTGTGGTGTGGATAGACGACATATTTCTATAATAGATAGGTACAATATACATCATCATCATCATCATCAGCCTATGTTAGTCGACTGCTGGACGTAGGCCTCTCCTATTAACTATGCGTATAGACGCATTAGGAGGTAAATGCCCATAATCGCCACGCTGGGCAAGCGGATTGGCAATCGCAGTAATGTGTCCACTATGATGACGCTGCTGCCCATCATCAATCTTGTAAAATGGTCAGTGACACTTCAATCCCTTAGTCGACTCTTACGACACCCGCAGGAGGAGTTGGGGTTGTGACAAATGTATTCTTACTGCCGTCACCACACGGCGGAATAAAGGAATGTCTCCTTTAAGTAAAATTAGCTAGCTTAAGGATTTAAAGTAGTTTTCCTCCAGGGCCTGAGTTTAATTTCTACACTGTATATACTATAGGTACTGAAATAGGAAGATATACTTATATTGAAATAACAAGAAAACAACCATGACCAAGGAACAAATATTCGTCTTCGCCGGGATTCGAATCTTTAACCTCCAGTTTCGTAGGCATAGTCAATGCTAGCTAGGTTATGGATGCTGACAAGTAGAGTTTCCAGTGTCAATAGCAGACTATCAGCAGTAAAGGACGTCGCCCGTAGGTGCATGAGCTGACAATATTTAAGTATTTACTCGTAGAAGGTGCGCTATAATTATGACGATCTTACATTAATTTAAGCAACTAATAAGCAATACAGGATTTTTGTCAGAGACTATTTCCGATGGCGGGGTCGTTGGGAAATCCTAGAATTTTGGGAACTTCTAAACGGATTTTTAATCAGTTAAGTTCCTCAAGTATTGAGAAATTGCGTTCTATCTTGAAATCCACGTTTACATAGATGTTTAGTACGTTCATGTACATATCAAGCGTATTCATATAAATATTATATTTTTATCAAGTGAAGGGTAAAGAGGTGGGAGATGAATACCTTACAGACAACTAAAGTCAAATTAACATTCTCTATCTATTAATGGTGATGGTTTCCTGCTGCGTAACATAACCAAAACTCTACGGGCATTCAATGGGGGGCCCACCAAGACTTCTGTCGACTTTTGCTAACGACATAGAGACATAGGGTCGGCAAAACGTATGTGACATCACTGTGCCCACGTTTATAAGCTGCAGTAGCTGTTTACCATCAGGTTACTTGTTTGTCATAGTGTAATATAATATAACAAACGTGGAACTGCTGATGACAACGGAACAATCACAAAATATGATACATTTATGTTAACCTTATTTCATTTCCGTATAATCTTGTAGCCTTTTGGGATCATAATTACAACGGAGCCGGTTTAATTCTTGTGGTTAAAGATTGAAACAGACATTATTGTATAATATATTATAACTAGGTACCTACTACTTTTTCATATTTAAGAAAATCACATATTCCGTTTTCTGTTGTTTTCTTGAATATTTAAGTTATATGTAATAAAATGAATAGGTATTACAGATTATGAATATAATTTAGTGATTCTTCGGCTTCGTATTTGGTTCGTGCCTTTTGAGCTGAATTACCTGAGTAGCGTTAGCTTCATGGTGTCATGTTACCTTTGAACGCCTTACATCTTACACAAGATAGGGCTAAAAAATACACCAAAAGTTCGAACCCAATCGAGCAAATGTACCTAAGCCATACGTAAAAGTGTGAGAATCGCTTTGACAGGTGACATCATGGCACCTAAAGGTGTTCTTAACGTTGCAAGCACCTAGTGACACGTTTAGTTGTTCTTGGTGTTCAAGTGAAGATTATTTCGATACGGTAATTATTTATACAATTAAGTACATTAGTATATAGTAGAAATAGTAAACATTTGAATATTATATTGCATAAGTCAACAATTATGTAACATCTCTTTCTTTCACACGTAGACAGAAACAGACGACTATGGCGGCTCTGACTGGCCGGCCAATATTTAGGTACCTACGTAATTATGTTGTAAGTCGGCTCTGCTTTTAGTAGTGTTAAAGTGTGTAAGAGCATATAATTATATGAATACATTACTATTTATTCTATGTAAATATAAAATCCGTCAATAAGGGACCTTTGAAGTTTCCATCGGATTGTCTATGTTATTATTTGTATGTCAAGTCTTATCATATTATATTGAAATGGTTTTTGTTTAATAGAGGTAAAACTTAAGCAACTATTTTCCGTACACGTAAATTAAGAAAATTCAGAGTTGTCATTTCTTACCACCACTTTTTTCATACCCAGCAAGTTGTGGCTTAGGTATGTGTATTTTAAGATTATTAAGGACAAGACTATATGTATTAAATGCTACATAAAACGTGACTAAATCATGTGGCAATCTATGAGGAATACGTGTATTCATCATCATCAGACTACATCAGCCTATCGCTGGGCAAAAGTCACTTCTATTACTTATACCTACGCAGGACGTAGTAGGAGGTAAATGCCCATACTTAATCGCCATGCTAGGCCAGCGGGTCGGCGATCTCAGTTGTGTGCCCACTATGATGATGGACACATCATCATCAATAAATCCGTCGTCGTGACACTTTATATAATGTAGTCGACGTTTACGATACGCACAGGAAGAGTTGGGATGGTGAAAAATGTATTCTTACCGCCGTCATGCTGCGGCGAGTATTATGGAATATGTGTATTATCGATATGATTATCGGCGCCCAACACCCGCAAGGTTCCATCCTAGTAGCCTCGGCATCGCTTTTCAGTCTTTGCGTTGTTTCCGTTATACGTATGTAACGCAGGCAGTAAGCCGTCGCCAGATTTCGAAGCACTCTTCGAGAGGTTTCGGAAGGATGGATGTGGCTTTGGTGGCTTTAGACGACCCATAAAAATACTGAGGCAAACAACGGAAGACGTTGGGCGGTCTTGTTCCTAATCATTATTTTAACTAACAATTTCATACGTCAATATATTTTTGTAAATTAGCTTTGTTATACAATGTGTGTAATGTGTACCTAAATAGGGTTATAAGCTTATAAGGTTCGATGAAACAATCACGCTAACAATGTATCTATGACATGTACGAGTATAACAACATTCAGTAGGATTTATGAAATACAAAACTAGGACTCGCTTACACGCTTAAAAACTTATAACTTCGCAGGTAAAAGGAGTATTGGAGGAAGTACATATGTAAGTAATTAAGGTAGAGCAGCAGAATACGGAAGATTCCGAGGTAAGTATCAGGTTCGACGCCAAATACCGGTATATAAGTCACGGCCTGCTTATTATTATTCATGTTCATTGATTATCTGGGAAATAGCAATCAGTAACAGGATAAACGCTTCCAAAATAAGTTGTACTCGTACGCTATTTCATTTCAAGAGTCTGATCAAAAAATGAATGGGTATGAGCATCGCTAGCATCTTCAAGCATCTGGACCAGCCTGCTGAGCTCAATTGATAAAGATCATCGATATTTATCAGGCGTGTGCCGTATATATATTTGTATGTATGTATTTATAAATTGTACCGATTGCCAAACACCAAGGAGTACCTGTTTCCTATATCCTATATAGTAGGGTGGATCGATTTTTTTATTTTTGGAAATTCATAAAATAATCTTTATAGATCGATACTTCGTGGCTAGAGAAATAAAAAATATTATGATCATTTTTGGATTTACTTTTATTTTGTACTTCGTTTATAGGCCCAAAAATTTACTCTATTTTTAAGGTTTTTTTAAGAAAAGTCAGTAGTTCGTGGATATTTTCGGGTTTATTTTTATGTAGAAACAATATAACATTATTTGTCATAAATGTAGAATTTGCACAATTTAATTATATGAAAATTATAACCAGTATCGGCGAAAACTGTTTTTCAACTTTGAGGCTCTTGGGGCAGTACTTACCAAATGAATATCGGAAAAAGGTATATTGTTACAGAATGTTACTTTTTACGACTATCATTCTATTGGCCCGCGGTTCCAAAAATCCGAAAAAAAAAATTTTTTTCATACTTCAATGTATTCATGGACAAAAATTTTTTTTCATTATTTTCTGAAACGCGGCCCTATAGGAATAACCTGTCTAAAAAGTAACTTTTTCAACAATATATCTTTTTACGATAATCATTCGGGAAGTACTGCCCCAAGAGCCTCAAAGTTGAAAATTATTTTTTGGAGGTACTGCGAACAATTATCATATAATTAAATCACACAAACCTTAAATTTATGAAAAACAATCTTATTTTGTTTATCCATAAAATTAAAACAGAAAATATCCTTGCTCATCCGAGTTTTCTTAAAAAAACCTTAAAAATAAGGCCGATCTTCGGGCTTCTATATGGGGTCCATAATGATAAAATATCCAAAAATGGTCATAATATTTTTTGTTTTTCTAGCCGCATAGTATCGATTCGTAAAGATTATTTTATGATTACCCGAAAATAAAAAAATCGATCCACCCTACTATATAGGTATATAGGATAAAGGAAACAGTAATATTGATAATGAATTATTAAGTAGGTACTTAATAATTAATTATCAATATTACTTTATTCTTTGAATATCATAACATAACTTACAAGTAAACCGCTAATGCTATAGTAGGTACCCGCATGAAAAAATTGTCTGCTAAGTTAACCGTATATTGAATGATAGATAACTTTAATGGTCACTGGTGCAAGTGTTGGAAACTTTTAGTTGAGAAGTACTAGTAATGGACACTTCAAACGTAGTCCTAAGAATATATAGGATACCTACGGTTCTAAAGTTTATGTCGGGAAACAATGCATAACTCTTACTTTAAATAAAAAGGAATATTCATAATAATGTACACGGTTCCACATGTACGGAATCACTTATAGTCGAAGACACTATTGGAATCCAATAGGGTCCTTGACCATTACGAGGGTTGCGTAGTGAAACCCGATAAGTCGAACAAACCGATTTTTTAAATACGAACTATATACACCAGCGTCAAGTTGTTAATTAAATTGGTAATATCTGAGCGTTTCAACCGCCTAATTTTGGTGGCATCATTTTTGCCGAAGTTTCTAAACTTCTCAATGTTATCCTTCGTCATTTCATTTAGTATAAGGTACCGGTCCTCCTTCAAATGACATGATAAGTAGCACATTGTAACCAATAGAAACTTCGGCAAGAATGTTGCCACCAAAATTAAGCGGTTGAAACGCTCGGATATTCACCCACCTACCTATACTATGTATAGTTGGTATATGAATGCAAATTAAGAAAATTAAATGATTGACTAAATAGATTCATAAGTCTGGAGGCTAGCATATCTTGTGTTTAACAGTAGCACGCTGCTTTTTCGCGGCTACCAGTCTCTTGTTAATCAGTATAATCGAAAAGAGATGGCTAGCTGCGTGTTGCTTTCATACACAAGATGTGCTAAGGCCACTGTGTCTCATGGCGGAGATCACTGGCGGGCTAGAATATCTTGTATTTGACATCAACTTACAGATACACATCTTTTAATCTATGCAATCGAAAAGAATCTGGTAGGTGCAAGTTGCTGTTAAACACAAGATGTGCTAGGGCCACTGATTCACATCATTGGAGTAGGTGGAGTTATGAGAATATTTTAATATTTTGTATGGGATACTCCAAAGCTTATACTATGAAAAATACTATTGTAATTGTAATAAAATAAAATTGTTAAAAAGGTCCTAATTGTTTCATTTACTATAACTATAAAACATTAAGGTTGTTCGATTGCCATATATATTAAATTCGCATATTTTTATAATGTGGTAATACGTTACGGCTTGCTAAACCACAAGCAATTCTTTACGCTTAGCACATGTTCGGAGCGACAGTATGTCGCTGCGAGATAGATTTCCCGTCTTTTACTTACTTAAAGAGGGACGGATAGTCTATCTCGCAGCGACATATTGTCGCACCAATCATGTGCTAACCGTACTTATATGGAAATCAAACCACTTTAATGCGGGAATTACACTGAGCCGTGCACCTAAAGCAAAGTATGTTGCTTAGTAACGACGCATGATGCATTAGACGAACAACGACGAAGTGTAATTGTCACTTAATGCGAAAAGTTTGATTTATTATAAATCCATTATTCATCGATAAATGAAGGGGTTATTTTATAGTGTTAAATATTATTTGACATAAACCAATAAAAATACAAATCTAGGTACAGCATGCTTATAAAACCGTAAGAGTAGTTCCAAAATCTATGCCTAATGATGTGCCTATGGAAACTTTCCTATGTTGCGAAATGTTCTCAAGTGAAATTTTCGTGAAAATTTCCGAAACATTCTCCAGACCTTGAAACAATGGAAATTTATGAAAATGAAATCCTATCCACGCACAGAAATATTAGAGTGAGTAACGAGTACAGTCATACTATACAACACCGGTTTTGATAACAAACGGTTTTTATAGGTTTGGCCAAGACTTGATAAAATTCATAAATTTCAATAATTTCCGCGGAAATTATTCCGAAATATTTCGCGGAAAATTTCATTTCCATAAATCTTTACATTATTTTTGTAGTAAAAATAGATTAATAAACTACTTATACTCGTACTATAATAATATTCAATTACACTGCGAATAGAGGTTCAATTTGTGAAGAGAAAAAACCGGCCAAGAGTATGTGGGGCCATGCTCTGTGTAGGGTTCCGTAGTTATTCAAAAACATTATGTTCGAAATAGTTCTATTTTAAAGTATTCTTTAACCTCAATATTCATGATGTTTTCCATATTTGACAATTCACGATTTTTTTTGATTCGGATCCGGAGAGGATATTTGCGAAAATATTGACTTTAGAAAAATACTTTCTCTTGAGACCCTTATTCTTTCTGAAAGACCTATTCAACGACTATAGGAACACAGTAAAATAAAAAAATCATTCCCACTTTACGTGTAGGGGAGGTACCTGATTTTTTAAATATTTTATTGTACCACTTTGTCGGCATGATTACGAGGCAAACCTGTACCAATATTCAAATATCTAGTACTAACAGCCAATGAGCCTATGCTGCGGATAGACAGGCGGACCATGGACAGACGGACATGGCGAAACTATAAGGGTTCCTAGTTTACTACGGAACCCTAAAACAAGATTACCGAAGCAGTGATACAGTGACAAATTATAAACACAACTGTGGGATTTGGTATAAGTCATTTTTATACGAATCTGCTGAGAAAATGGAGCTAGCGACATGGTGGAATACCTTTTTTCCAGAAACAAAACTAGGAAAAATTGCTGATAGAATATCAATTGTGAAAATTCGATTACGTACTAGCTCGCTAGAGTCTTAAACCTAAATCCTCAACATAGCTTTTGTTCGTTTAATTTAAGACGTAGGAAGAATAAGGAAGTGGTGTCCACAATGTTTTTGTTGACGTTCAAGTCTGTTGGTGTTTATTTTTGGTTTTATAATTTATAACATACTTTCTAGTTCTCGCAATACTCCTTTAATAACTGTACATATAAATTTCCATAGAAATTTACTATGAAAATTTCGGAAATTCAAGAAATTTATCGAACATGTTCTTTATTGAAAGACATACAATTTTTGATTGTACATTATATCATGTATTTGATAGTTGAAAATATAAATTTCCATGAAACGCGTCCTTGTTATTAGCTGTTTAAAAATATTTTTTAAATTTCCAGGTTTTGAAATGTTCTCGAAAGTTTCGATGGAAATTTTCCTACACTTTTGAAAGTTTCCGCAATTTGCACATCATTATCTATGCCTCTCTTTTCGTTGTAAGCTTTATCACGTTGTGGTGCTGCTGGGGCATATACATACAGGATAGAAATACATAGTAATTGAGACTGATACATATTTTAGAGTAACGTAGGCATCAGGCTAGCATAATATCTTATGCGCAACACCAACACGCGCTCTTCTCACGGGCTACTAGTCCCTTATTGATTGTATTGATAAAAAAGAGACGGGTAGCCCTATGAAGGCCGCGAGCTACTGTCAATCACCAGTTGTACTAGGACCGCATACACAGTTTTAAAACCATAGACATAAGCGTTATGCGAAGCATTTGACGATTCTAGTTCACCTACTCGCCGCCAATTTGATTATTCTATTGGTCGCTAGATGTCTTTAGTAAAATAAAAATTAATATTTAAGCTATTTATTGCTATGATTATCGGGCATTTCAATTCTAATTTCGACCATTTTAATATACATACGTACGTGTAGCATTTAGACATCATTATTACTACTTGTATTGATTTTGCATTCTTTCGTGTAAATCACGATGTCATTATTAACTCAAAAAAATATTTAAGAATACAATTTGAGCTATTTCACAAAAACAAAACAATATATTATTAAAGGTTAGCGTAATTTATTAACGAATTCACCTTATCATATAAAAATACGGACACCCTAGGGCTTGTAAACATTCTAAGAGTGACTGACGAAACTGACGTTGATTTTACACTTGTGATTAATATTTTTAAGAAACGCTATTCATAACTACTTGTATTTTATACACTACATACATTCCCCTGACACATGCCAGACACAAGTCGGCCATTTTATTGAAGAATAGTAGATGACATATATTGTCACTTAAATTTTAAAAGGACGTATTTTCTTCTTATGAAGATTATGATGCACATGAGTGACAATGACATTAACATAACATTTATAATGGCCATTGCGTTTCCACTTTGCTTAGTAAATAAACCTCTTTTTTACTCTATGATTACTACAAGTGCTACCTCCATGTAGCACTTGTAGAATCATTTGTTAGAGAAACAGAATTAAACCACACTTGTGTAATTGAGTTTTATACGTAAACTTGTAGACTTGTGAACTTGTAATGTACGAGAAATAGGCCCCATGTATTAGTCGCATGAATGTAGGATTAATATGGATTTGACAACGTTATAATAATAGCAAGAACGAAAGGGATGGTCTTATGAAACTTTTTACTAGTGGAAGTGAAAAGGAACGATAATCGTCCGTTCTTATCACTGTGCCACTATTTTTTGTGTGTGTGTGCATTAGATGCTAAATGTAAGTGCCAGACAAATGCGTTGAATAATGGTTGAATACGTCACTAAGTGCCTGTGTGGCACTTTCGTCTTAGTAGTAAGTGACTATGTCTATCCCTCTTAGTGGCACACTATGTGCGGCCCCTCGATTAGTCGTAATCCATTACAAAATCAATTATCTTCCAAATAAAATAGAATTTCAATATTTTAGGGCCAGATGCCTATAAATAGTATGAATCTGACAGCTGTCGAGACCAGGTGCGTACGAAGCGCCACCTGGTGATAGAAAAATTATCGAAAACCCTCATTTGCAATGTTTGCTATTACTGTAATTAGATTGGATGAGAAAATAATAAAAATCAAAGATTTTTAAAGTAAAACTTCGTTTTAATATTTATTAGGGGTAATTTTAATTATTGTTATGGCAACATTTTAATATTGCGACGTTTTGTTCGATGTCTTCTTGTACTAACGGCATGGTGTAAAACAAAAATAAATATGCTTATGCTAAAGACATGCTAATTCATAATTTTTAAATTATGCTTCATAGTACACAGTCATTACATAACTAGAACTATAATTGTGTTATCTTAAGATAACAGGGATTTTTTGTGACAAGTTTTAACGTACTACTGAGTCATGGATTCCTCACCGTACGTAAACTAAACGCAACTGGTGACAGTCGATGTCGACAGCAGTTTTTCGCGAGAGGCGTTATAATTTTTACGTTTTAGGGCTAAAGTATTGTGATTATTATAATTCAAAATGTTAGCCTTGATTAATCGTATCCTTGATTGGTTTAAAAGCCTGTTCTGGAAAGAGGAGATGGAGCTCACGCTGGTCGGCTTGCAGTATTCCGGGAAAACAACATTTGTGAACGTCATAGCAGTTAGTATATAGGAAAACAGTAAAAAGTGTTAAACATAGTCATTGTTAGTCAATTCGCGATAAACAGACTGCCTGTTTAACGCTGATACGGGTGATGTTGGGTGGGATCGCATTACATACACCAATATTGTCCTATTCATGTGTTGTGGTCCTAGTGAATGACTTAGTTATTTCGGCTCAGCTTGCATATTCCTTTTATATAATGTGCTTTGTTGGAGCTGGCTTGTTTATTAGGTAAAGTATTCGAATTGCAGTCATTGTTTTGGAGATTACATGCGAAAAAAAAAGAAACCAGTAAAAAAATCTTACTGTTACTGTTGTGTTAGATTAAAATTTGTAGATTGCAATAGTGAAAGTAAAATTTAAATAATATTATTTCTCTTTGCTTACAATGGCTAAGCAGTTGGGACTTTTTACATTAAATATTCATATCATTATAATTAATCCAATAGGTATCTTATGAGAAAGTATTTAAACAGAGGAGTATTATCATATATTTGTTGTCATTTATTTAATGACATTCCTTGCTACCTTCCATGTCCACAATATTCCTAATAAATTCACTAGAATATTAATTAGTGATAATAAAGGGAAATAGTAACTTGCACAACAATATACTAGCCACTTAACTAGAGGTTGACAACATGCGGTCTTATCACTAAAAAGCAATATCTTCCAGAGAACCTTTAGGTAGCAGACATAATTTCATTTTACATTTAGCCAGTAAACTTTAATCTTGATATTACCAGAAAATTGTCATTTTGCAGGGAAACAAAATGTTTTTTATTACACAATGAGAGACTTGTTTGATATTAACAATTACCACAGAACCCCAATGTTAATATACTCAAATTCAAATTCATTTATTTTTGTCATACACAGGTTAAGGTAAGGTGACAGGTGACAACAATAATTAGTACAGCTATGATGTGCCTTTTGACAAACAAAATGTAAAAAAAAAATACAATGACTCCTAAATACTTATTAGTATAAAACAGTCGTGGCCAGATAATTAGGAACAAGATTTTTTTCCCCATGCAACTGCCTGCAAACAGGGCTTTGCAAATTTGATAATAATTTAAGAAATAATTGACCATTTTTGTTTATTAATAACAGAACTTATCTATGATTAAATAAGGTATACTGGAACGTATTGCAAAGTTCCATAAAATACCTATCTTGAAAAATATGGATGACCCCATAAACACTTCAACCTAATTAAGGACAAAATGTATGAAATCGTTCCTAATTAAGTTGAAGTGTCTATGGCGTCATCCATATTTTTCAAATTAGGTATTTTTTAGAACTTTGCAATACGTCCCAGTATACCTTATTTAATCATGGATAAAAAATCTTGTTCCTAATTATCTGGCCACGACTGTACATATATTTTGGCAATATCATTTTCATGCATATTAACACTAAATTCCATATAAAAACAGGTAACAGCCCATATACTAGCCCTATGCTGATGTGACATTTTCCAGATACCCGTGTATTGGAATATCTTCACATTTCAACACAAACACATTTCACACAAAAAGTGATTTACCCATATACATCTATTTTTCTTTCACATTGGTGAGTCATTATAATGAATAGATGAAGTGCGGCACACATACTGCATACTTATAAGAGACCATTACGAATGAGTATCCATCAGTGATGACTCAAGCAGCCTGCTGTGAAATTCCTGTTAAAATGCTAATTTGTTACGGTAGATTTTGACCTTGCACACTTTATCTGTGCAGATATGAATAATCCATACAGACAAATGGCGTCATTCATAAACATTCAATAAATCAACATTTGTTTAATGATTGTTTGTCCTTATTGTTGTTGTGGCATAGGCGTTTGGAAAATAAACAAAAGTAAACTACTGTAGGACTTCTAAAGGTGCGGTTAAACTAAAAGAGCATTCGCTGTTCTAACCTCCCACTCTACGAAATTCGATCAGTACACAAAACGTGATTGGTTG
>JALPQI010008351.1:0-44165 GCA_025490895.1 Thaumatotibia leucotreta | reverse complement strand
GGTAGCACTTACATCACCTCATATGCATCAGTGTCCAAGTGGCGATGGTCTAAAGTGGGCACGTTGCGCCGGTTCGTTTTTTATATGGAGGTGTTATAAGGATTTAGGTAAGCTTACGTTGTGTTTAATGTGTTATTGTGTGAGTTTCGTGCATCTCCCAGGTACAGTGCGTGTTTTTTTGAAACCGGAAGGTTATGATTATGCTATTAAAGTATAGTTTAATGTGATTTCGTTTCAAATAGTGGCTTTTAATCCAGTGTTCTATAACTAGAACTCAAAATGGCTTAAACCTAGTGACCGAACGGGGGAGTTCATTCACTGGAATTGCGTGATTTATTGTTTGTTCCATATCTTATGTTTTAGTGGTTGTTATAAGATTTGGTTTTCTTTAGATTTAATAGAAATATGCTGTCTAGCAAAGGGCCAGTGTTCGAACAATACTTGATATATTCAATTTTTAATGAACTACCGCAAACACAGTTAGTTCATTAATTGGATTGCGAAAACCAGTGAATGAACTAAATCATTTATTTCGTATTTTGTCTGGTTTTAAGACATGAAAAGGTTAAAAAAATCGTATAAATAATTCCAACATGACCAAGAATCTCTCGACAAACCTCTAAAAGCTGTTGCAACTAGTGAACTATCAAGTGCCAGTTTTAATATCTTAAAATCAACGCTATTTAAATCACCGAAAGTGTCCAAATTCATGCCACTGAAGAAACAAACATAGACAGATATTTGGTTAATCGAAAGTATTCAAGTAGTACTTCATATGCAGAATGAGCCCGGTTTACTTTTTAACGAAAGCGACATATAAGGTCACTCTTCAATGGTAACTGAAGAGTTAATTGAACCTTCCCAGAATACGCAGAAATGTGGAACTGTAATTGATGTCGTTTAATTATGTTTATAGTTATTATGTCTCATTAAAGTTCAAATTAAATTATCGAATATTACTAGCACTACCAATTAAAAAAAGAGTACTTTTTGCATTTTAATACATTATTTTTAAGGTAGTTCATTCATTGGTTTCATTTGTTCATTTACTAGAATTTTGTGTTCATTCACTGGTGATTTTCCATTTTATCCCCTACAGTTAGCTATAATTTAAAACTGTGCAGCACTAATGCAAAATATAATTGATTTTAGAAAACTACAATAGTGGTTTACTCTATAAGAACATTCATATTTAAACTTCATTATTGCTCCCAGCCACAAAAAATAAATTAAGTTGAAAATTTCCTTAAGTGTTCATTCACTGGAGCACTTACCCTACACGTTCGATCACAAAAAAAAAATTAAAATCGGTTCACGATTCTCGGAGATATCGGGTAACATACATATAACAAAAAAAAAACAGTCGGATTGAGAACCTCCTCCTTTTTTGGAAGTCGACTATACAGAGTAATTTTACTCTGTACCTATAGTCTAGAGTAGCGGTTTTTTAAATTTATTTTCTAACGGACCCTTTTAGAATGTATTTTTTTACTGAGCCTCAAATAAAAGGCTAACTTAGCAGCGCTTTTTGTACATAACCTTTGGGCTTTAAACGAAGCTAAGTAGCGTCGTCAAAAGTAGTTTTGCTGCACTGTTAAACTGTGAGACGGGCATTATACATATGTAGGTACAACAGCTGATTTATATATTTTATTTGTTCTTTCTCTAGCGGAGCCCCGTAGTGTAGGTATGGTATATTGAAAGATATTCAAGTATGTGTTTTCAGAAGTTTGACGTGTACCTACTAAGCAGTAAAATGCGCATATACATAACAACGCCTTAATACCATCTGGTAAAATTAAACCATACAATATTATGATTAACTACTATTTTAAATGCTTACGGGCAATGGCATAGGTAGTCTACGCTGAAATTAATTTCACGCAAAGTTAATCGAATACACATAAATATGTTAGCGACAGGTTACGGTTAGATAAGATACTTAATAATAAAGACTGTCGATCGCGATTGTAGGTTCAGCTATCCCACAATACGAGTACGCTACTCATGGACGCATGAAAGCTATCTTTTACAAAGTGCAAATGTTATGAATAATATAGGTAATTTGTGCATCTAAGTATACCTAAATATTTGTTCTTTACTCTACAAGCAAGCTTAATTTCGCGTATTCTGCTGTCGGCGGGCCTAGACCCGGATCAGGCTTCAATTGCAGTAATCACACCAATGATGCACCTCATAATATACCAAGACGGAAATGTATGTACCTCCGTAGTTTTGAAGTTTGGCTGCTGAAGTATACTTACATTCGCTGATATCTTTCTGCCGGTTCAAGATGTGACGTCAATAACAGGAATTTGTGCTTATCGTGTTCAAAGTTCAAACTCAGCCAACTTAGGACTCGACACGCAGTATAGCTCGAAACCATGACGGAATAGACTACTTGACCCATTTTTAAAGTTTGTCTCATATTATTAATCAATATCTGATTAACGGAAAAAAATAAAAATATATTTTTTCACGACCTAGAAAACCGCTAAATTATAACTTAAAATTTAAACTTTCGTTACCGGGCGAAACCGATACTATTTTTTATACACTTTTAATACACCGTAATCGAAAAATATTGATCTTTTCAATAAATACTACAGAAAATAATAATTTTTTGCACTAAATTTGATACCTATGAGTCAAGTAGCCTATTATATTTTTCCGAAAAATGAAAAGACATAATCGCTACAAAATATTTCTCATGTGTAATTAAAGATAAAAACATTTGTGCTTAACGTATATCATAATTAAATAATGCTAGTACCTACTTAAAACAAGTCGACAACACGGCATCACTATACCAACAGCATGGAGGATAAAGCACTTAGGAAGTCGAATGAACCTAACTAAAATAACGACCTTCGTAATAAAAGTGCCATCTATTCTAACGACGGTTACTTATTCAGGGAGTTTAAGGGGAATGGTTAGGGTTATAGTCCTCGGAATCTTTGGCAGCGTGCGAGAGGGCGAGGTTGTCGTGCCCGTAGGCGAGGCCGGCGTCGCTATAGAAAACGCCGCCTGCCAGCTCGGAGAGGCGGCGGCGGCGTCGGGTGTCCTTGTCGTCGGCCATGCTGGGCGGCCGCACGCTCGAGCTGCGTCGCCGCTCCGAGCCCAGGCGCGCCGGGAGACGCAGTATGGTCTGGAAACGGTTGTCACAATACAAAATTTTGAAACCGTGGAGGGTTTCAAGGGGACGCAGGAACAGCGAACAAACTTTGCAACCCCTATTATTGCTATAGGGTTATCATCCTTATTATTTATAGGTATAGGCTTATCATCTATCGTGCTGTCCATGAAACTGTTCATAAAGAAATATGTTAGTACGTAGGTAGGTAGACAATAGGAGAGGGCTTTGTCCAGCAGGCAGGACTGTTTATAGGCTGATGATGTGATGTGTGTGTGACTTTGAAGTCAACAGGATCTGAAAATCAGACTCCGAACCAGTTTTGCGCACTGTTTTAAATAGCAAAGAAACTACTTTCTAGCTAGTGTACCTACTTACTAAAAATCCAGACTGAGCGGTTGGTCCTATATGACAAATTCAAGGTTATTTGACTTAATAATTAATCAATTTACCTAGGTTACAGTTAGTTTGACCATTTTCGAGATACTTGCGGAAACTACATAGGTACTAAATATGCATATGTATGATTCGACACTCACTTAGCCGGTTTACTTGCACACATCCGTTACCTATTATAATTAAAACACTGATTAATGAATGAGTTATAGAATACATCTTCGTAAGGCCTTGCTCTGGTTCTACATACCTATAGGACTTATTGACATCGAACACATTTAAATTTTATTCAATGAGAGTTTTTGATACTTTTTCTGCCACTATGGGGCGGTGATATGGCAGCACTGCAGCGGTTGTGAAGGTTAAACGAACTGTCAAAATAAATGCGCGAATTTATTTTTCTATATAGTTTTGGTTTATAAATTATTAAAACCATTACTTTAGGAATATTATTTTCTAAAATAAATAAAAACATGTCTTCCAAGTCAAAGTACGCATGAAATGAACAGAATTCTAGTAATTTTCTTCAGTACCTACCAGTGGCTTTGCGCCTCTGTTTTAGAACTCAAGCTTCAGTTCCACGACCGTTTTCTAGTCTTAATACTAGAAAATCATCAAATCTCCAAATACAATAGAATTTCGATATTTTATGTTCAGTACCTATGAATCTGACAGCTATTTGGACCTCATGCCTACGTAGCGCCGCCTGGTGCCAGAAAAATATCGAAAACCCTCATCAGAACTGATTTAAATTTATTCTGTTTCGTAAAATTTTCTGTCAAACTGAAATAAACTTTATTTTCAAGGTAGGTAAAAAAATCAATGACGAATTTTGGAAGTTTCTCTTGTATAGCTAGGCCGGGTCACAGAATATATAAAGGCCGAGTTATTCCCACCTATTACCACCCAGCTGACACCAGTGGTAACAACTGGGATTTTTTTCCCACCTGTTACCATTAGAGTACTTGGTGGTAACTATTGGGACTAGTTTTCCCACTTGTTACCACTAAAATATTTGGTAACTGGGAAAAATAAATCCCAGGAAATTTAATTCCCAGTTGCTCCCACTGGTAACAGGTGGAAAAAATATTTCTAGTTGTTACCACTGGTGTCAGATGGGTGGTAACAGGCGGGAATAACCCGCTGGCCCTTAATAGGAGGTTAAAGGAAAACTATTTCGTATATAATCGGCCCAGCCGTTTTTGAATAGGTAACTATGCAACCCTTAGGTACACTGAGTATGGCCCGATATGTTCTTGGCCCTTGACTTGTGTCTCCCAATTGTATTAATTATATTTTTAAAGACCTATTCAACGATATTCCATATTGTAGGATATCAGTAAAATAAAAAAATCAACCCCACTTTATGTGTACCTAGCGGAAGTACGTAGGTGGGTACCAAAAAAAAATGTTTATATAATTTTACCACGTATTTAGGTACCACTTAATGGCGCTGAGTGTGGGACTAGGGGGGCGATTTTTGAGATTCGAACGCTCGAATCTTTCATTCGAAAATGAATAAAAACGATGAAATGCTATTTTTGAGATTCGAGTGATAGAAAGTTCAAAAACGACTGCGGTTGACCATTCGTATTCAATTCTATTGATAGAAATTGGATAAGTACGTAGATACTCCAATAAAGTGTCACTGTCAAGTCTGTCAACTGAGACCCTACCGCGAACCACGAACAAAGTGTTGGCTCTCTCTCGCACTTGTGAATTCGTACGTAAGTGTGATATAGGCAACACTTCGTTCGTGGTTCGCGGTAGGGCCTCTGTTGATGTTTGTTTGGTGCACCATAGATTATAATAACATTGATCGTAGATTTACGTTCTGATTCACTAGCGGTACATGTTTTTTATAATAAAAACCGTTAAATAATGTTTAATATGTTATAATTCATTATTATTATTAGCTGGAATATAAATTCCGACGTCAGTGCCAGTCAGTGTGCCATAATTTATCTTTATTACATTAAATTTAAAAAACCGGTAAATATCGACTTTCTGCGTGCAACGTGTCGCAAAGATATCGATAATCAATCTCAAGCTTTTCGAGTGCGACTTTCAAAAATAGGGTATATTGGCTTCATTCGAAAATAGTCGTGAAAAATTTTGTCATTCGAATTTGAATTCGAACGGGAATTTGAATTCGTGCGATAGAAATTCAAAAATCGGCCCCCAGGTTGATTTGTGTAAAATTGTCCCATGATTGTCCAGTGATATTTAAATAATGCTCAGTGTAATACTACGGAATACGGAATCCTAAAAATAATTAGGTATTTCAATTTGTAATGGATGATGTACCTAAGTCATGTAAGGCGTCCTCATATAAGTAAAGTTGTATAGGGTAATCTGGTGGCGGCTGCTATATAGGGCGTCCCAAATTTATGGGACATGAAGGGGAAGTACCTTAAATATCGTAGATAGTGTATTTTTCATCACACTTGCTATCTAAGCGCGCCATTACTAGCGCGCGTAGCGGGAGTAATAGAAAAGTGAAATTCCCTAGGGAGTAATAGAAATGTCAGTACGTCATTTAATAATATTATGTCTTAAAACTTATTTTTTGTTTGGCAAGTGTGATGAAAAACATTGTATGCATCACGGTCGGTAAGCGGAATACTAACTCGAGTCATAAAAGCCCTCCGCCTGACGGCGTCGGGCTTCTAACACTCTCGTTAGCAGTTCCGTACTTGCCTCCCTTGATGCACAATGTACTATTGCCGAAAGAAGACTTAATGTTATTTTTAAAATTTAGTAATAGTGCATTCAAAGTTTTTCAAAAAATTACTTGCTTCACACGGAAATCGAACCAACTTCATTTTTTTCGAATTTTGAACCAAACTTGTTTGGTTATTCTTTTAGTTTTAGATAGTATGTTTCTAAAGAAAATTTGTTATTTTTTATCCATTATTTCGAATGACATAAAATTCCGAAAAAAATTTTTTATCGTATTAAAGTAGGTTCGATGCCTAGAAAAAAAAAATTTTTTATTATGTTTGAATGCAGTATTATTTAATTTTCAAAATAAAATAAAGTCTTATTTCAGCAAAATATCCTATCTACGATATTTAAGGTACTACCCCTTTATGTCCCATAACTTTGGGACGCCCTGTATATGTATAGACTGTAGTTATCAACTGATAGGTACAGCCAAGTTCGAAAATCGAATCAAATGACCTGTAGCTTTGTAGGTTACTCGTGCATAATTTACTGTACATACCTTAGCTTTTTTCGGCAACTTGTTAAGTAGCGTGATGACTGGAGGGGAGATGAGGTCAATGGGCACTAGCGTGGGGTCCGTGGCGCCCGTGACGGCGGACACCAGCAGCCCCATGAGCAGCGTCGCCATGGATCCCAGCCCGGAGTACCACAGGTACGACACTCGGAACAGCCAGAACACTGATTCTTCATGTTGGTTTCTGGAAAATTTACCAACACAATATGATATAAATAGCTTACTTAACTGCTCAGTAGAATTAAAAGATATACAGCCAGCCTTAAAGCTGTAAAGCAACCAGAGTCGGGAACCTGGTTGGATGCCCGTCCGTCGCCATATTTGGGAACCGTACTGGATGACAACTTGTAGGTAAAGGTCGCATTAAGACTAGGCTCCATTGTATGTGAATCCCATCGCTGCATATGTAGAGCAAAAGTCGAAGAGAATGGGTTTGAGCTGCTCCCAGTCTGCAGGGCGATTCCCGAGACATCATGCGAGCAATGGCATTACGTCGCAGCATAATCTCGGTGAACACGCCCTGCATACTGGAGCCTCAAAGTCTAACAGATGGCAAACGACCGGGTGGTCTGACGCTGGTTCCATGTGCCAAAGCCGCTGCCTGCGTGCAACCTGCGTGTGTACTTTTGCCACAACACATATAAATTATACCAGCATCAGGATAGCAGGCGCGGCAGCATAAAACGCTGTCAGAAAAAACACGGCAGCGTACGACTTCATTCCAGTTGCCGTAGAAACTTCAGTGAAAAATCATGTGATCATATTTTGGCTATTTTTGACCTCTCCTCCCCCAAGGCACCCCAAGGTAAAATTTGGTGAACGTAGGTAAGCCGACCCAGATTGTGATCATAAGTACGTGATATTTTGCTTTGGAAGAAGGAAATCAAGAGAATCTGCCACAAAAGTATGCATAGTAATTAGTAATTTCCTAGTTCGCATAAATACAATACAATAATGGGAATGTCTTGAATCATCATATGTAATAGTATAAAAATGGGTAGGGTACATACAAGTTTTAAAAGTGGAGTAGGTACAGTCAAAGGCAAAATAAGGTGTGGTGTAAATATATAAAAATGCTCAAAAATGTGTTCCAGTGAACTTTAATTCTGTGTAATTAATAAGAACGTCGTAACATATTTATAACAATTTAAGATTCTTTAGATACAAATTTTTGGACTTGACTGTACATGTAGTGTATATCTACGTATGTATAGGTATAAATAAGTTCTTGATGCGATGAGATTAGGATCGTTTTGGTTTTTGTAATTACTGTCAACAACAGAAATTACTGACGAACTGTAACGAATACTCGTACTCTTAGTCACAATTACGGTTCAAAGATTAAACAGTTTGTCCTTAACAATTATCGTGTTTATAGTCTACATAGTATTAGGTATAGGTGCTTACAATAATAGTTAGGACGCGTAAACTAATGTATTTCCGTATTCGAGAGGATGGTGAATTGGTGACGATAAATGTACGTAAGTATCTAAGGTCCTCGATTTTTAAGTAGGTATATATATTTAGGTGTATACATAATATGTTTCTTATAATATATATGTATACATATTATGTCTATTTTTAATTATCTAGCCAGCAGTACATTCGTTGAAAGTACATGCTCTTGGCCGATTTTAATGAAATTTCCTCCGGACAGCCTCCGACATTGGTAGAAATTTGAGGAAACCCAAACAAACAGATGGAAGTCTTACCTAGGCTTAATAACCAGACAATAGTCGTTTAACGTGTTAGCAAAGTACACTTAATAGTTAGGCAAATTCAGATAATTGGTCATTGCGAGATCATAACCTACATACATAGTTACTTATGTTGTTTATTCAAAGTAAATTACTTATGACCTAGTATGTAAGTACATGTCGAAAGCAACGTTGTGGCTTAGTGCTAACTGCTAAGTAATAGGAATAATGTCAAAATAGTCCATTTATTTACCTCGAATCATTGCATGCATACACAATCATCATCTAACTCACTTAAAAGGCGGTCAAAAATATTATTACTTACTAGGCTTGACCTCGTGTGAAATATGATTATAAAAACTTAAGAGCGAAAGCAATGACTGCGTTACATGTAGGTACCTTACCTACTTAGGCTTTGTCATTGTATTTTCATTTCCATGGCAATTTGATCGTTAACGTTTGTGTTCCAAGGGAGCATAATAGATTATTATAGTTTCTTTAGAGCACGATCATCTATCATACATTTAAACTAGAGCGTGTCGTCTCGAATGTAATGACGGATTCAAGTCCTTACGCCTTAGATTACCGCACATTTTGTGCTAATGGGTACTGCAGGCAGGCCTAGCCGAGATGTCATACTGCAATCGTAATTTATATAATTATCGGTAAGTCCCGTGACCATAATAATGCATGTAAATGGTCTCGTGACTTTTCGTTCGAATCTGTCATTCTCATATACAGGGTGTAAGTCTAATACGGGCGAAGCTCTTAACGGGTGTTAGTTTACGACATAATAAGTACATTCAAATAACTTTTACTTAAAATTAGAGCAACAAAATTTTCCATACAAAATAATTCTGCGCGCAATGTAGAGCAACATACGCGAGTTAAACACTCGATGACAGCTAATTTCAAAAGCAGATGACATAAATGCCATATCAACAATAACAAATGTTCGTACCTACATTGCTGCTCCGATAATCTTAAAAAAATTCTGTGGGGTCATAATTAAGAGTAATTTTTAAAAAACCTTGTAATCCATGATTACACTAATGAATCCCATGCCTTGTTTAATTGATCGCCCGTATTAGACTTACACAGTGTATTTATTACTTATCGGTTTTCGTATACCTACGATTGCAGAATGGCACCATGGCTAGGGCTGTTGATCCCATAATACATAACTCACTTAATATGAGGAAAATTTTAAATATTTATAATTTTGATGGAGATCTGTTGTTTTATTGTTCACGCTTCTTGCTTAGCGAGATTGGTTCAAAGTGTTTCAAAATGCGAAGGATGAACCAACGTTGCTGCCGAGTCGAACACTAAACTTTTCACTTCATAAGCATTAGGCTAGCTTCGAAGCAATAAATATCTGTATGTACTATTCAACAGGTACCTATTTATTATCGAGTTGGAATCGCGCATAAAGGATTCCGTAGCAGCAAATATCAAAATTACAACCTATCCCAAAAACTATCAGAGATACTGTGATAAAAAACAAAAATCGTTCAAAGAGTTTACTAATATGCATGTTATGCATCAGGTGCAAAGTAGGCATATAAAGCTTTTAGAATAAAAAAACATTCCTCCCACGAAGCTTTACGCCGAGTATGAAGTGTGAAATATCCACCTATAGTTGCCGATTTCTAAAAATGATTTGACTGTTTAGAAATGAGCTTTACATGAGCTTTATAAATATGAAGTTAAGACTATCGGAAAAATGGTGAGTCTTACCCTCATATTAATAAAGATTAATCTATAACTGTCAAAAGTTTATTCTTAGAAATCAGCAACTATATTCTATGCGTACCACGCGGAGACAGTATAAGAAGAGATACTTACGCAGGGCTGACAGCGTAAGCTTCAGTAAGATTGTAGGAGGCGGGGCAACCGTCGACGGAGGTCGGCAGGTGGTGCGGCGCGACCTGCGCCAGCTGGGCGCCGCCGCACGCCGCTAGCACCACGAGCAGCCCGAACACCCCGCCGGCGACGGCACCCTGTATACATAAAACGATTCTGTCTGGCAAAAGTGACTTCCGGCTGTAAGAAAAGACAGTAAACTTAAAAAAAAAGCGAAATATGTAATCGAGGTGTGTGCGGGATACACCTCGATTATAGTTGTGTATTTATTCCGAAGACATAACACACCGGATGTTAGGGACGGAGCTATACGCCAGCTGCAGCACCGGCCTCAGCTACTCCACCGCGAACGTCAAAACGCCACACTCGAGATATGTCTCGCGCGCCATATGTGTCCCTAGCGTTGGCCCAGGGGAACAATGCTGTTGTAGCCGAGCGTAATACCGCCCGCCATGCCGTTGAAGGACAGCGCCAGCTGCAGCACCGGGCCAGCCGCTCCACCGCGAACGTCAGCGCGCCACACACGAGACATACCCTCCTAGCGTTGGCCCAGGGGAACAATGCTGTTGTAGCCGAGCGTAACGCCGCCCGCCATGCCGTTGAAGGACAGCGCCAGCTGCAGCACGGGGCCCAGCCGCTCCACCGCGAACGTCAAAACGCCACACACGACACATACCCTAGCGTTGGCCCAGGGGAACAATGCTGTTGTAGCCGAGCGTGACACCGCCCGCCATGCCGTTGAAGGACAGCGCCAGCTGCAGCACCGGGCCCAGCCGCTCCACTGCGAACGTCAACGCGCCACACACGAGACATACCCTAGCGTTGGCCCAGGGGAACAATGCTGTTGTAGCCGAGCGTAACACCGCCCGCCATGCCGTTGAAGGACAGCGCCAGCTGCACCGCCAGCACCGGGCCCAGCCGCTCCACTGCGAACGTCAACGCGCCACACACGAGACATACCCTAGCGTTGGCCCAGGGGAACAATGCTGTTGTAGCCGAGCGTAACACCGCCCGCCATGCCGTTGAAGGACAGCGCCAGCTGCACCGCCAGCACCGGGCCCAGCCGCTCCACTGCGAACGTCAACGCGCCACACACGAGACATACCCTAGCGTTGGCCCAGGGGAACAATGCTGTTGTAGCCGAGCGTAACACCGCCCGCCATGCCGTTGAAGGACAGCGCCAGCTGCACCGCCAGCACCGGGCCCAGCCGCTCCACTGCGAACGTCAACGCGCCACACACGAGACATACCCTAGCGTTGGCCCAGGGGAACAGCATGCCGAGCGTGAACAGGCCGAGCGTGACGCCGCCCGCCATGCCGTTGAAGGACAGCGCCAGCTGCAGCACGGGGCCCAGCCGCTCCACCGCGAACGTCAACGCGCCACACACGAGACATACCCTAGCGTTGGCCCAGGGGAACAGCATGCCGAGCGTGAACAGGCCGAGCGTGACGCCGCCCGCCATGCCGTTGAAGGACAGCGCCAGCTGCAGCACCGGCCTCAGCTACTCCACCGCGAACGTCAACGCGCCACACTCGAGACATACCCTAGCGTTGGCCCAGGGGAACAGCATGCCGAGCGTGAACAGGCCGAGCGTGACGCCGCCCGCCATGCCGTTGAAGGACAGCGCCAGCTGCAGCACGGGGCCCAGCCGCTCCACTGCGAACGTCAACGCGCCACACACGAGACACACCCTAGCGTTGGCCCAGGGGAACAGCATGCCGAGCGTGAACAGGCCGAGCGTGACGCCGCCCGCCATGCCGTTGAAGGACAGCGCCAGCTGCAGCACGGGGCCTAGCCGCTCCACCGCGAACGTCAAAGCGAACGACACCGCGCCACACCCGAGACATACCCAACGGGCAATCTGCGCATAAGCAGAAAAAATTGTTACAAACTAGAAACTAATTCATTTATTTTCTCAAACATGCAATGAAATGTTGTCATTACGTTCGTCATAATAGGCTTTAAAAAGTATGACGTTGCAGGCGGATGACCTCGAGATACTAGTAAAGGATTTTCATACGAATTTAACGGCCTAGGCCGGTAAGTAATATTTTTTAAAAACATGGCGTCGGTTTTCATGAACAGGCTAAACATCTAAATTCTGTTTTTTTATTGTCGTATTTTTTATTTCATTGCATATATTTGAGAAAAGCACTATACCTAGTTGGTTACTAAATTCTGTTACTGCAATAATCTTTGTCTACATATCTATTTTTTATACCCAACATCTTTTTTGCTGGGTACACTAGGGTTTAACTCGCTTGAGGTAAGGCGCGATCATAGACTAGGTACTTTAGCCTGCAGTATTCTGCGCGGGGACTGTGACTGCCCTGTGCTGGTGGCTCAGTTGCTGCGCCTTTATGCTCCCTCTCCTACTAGATTTCTTTTTCGACCTCGTCTGCGCAATTTGGTAGCAGTGCCACCAGCTCGAACAGTTTCTCGCCGAAAATCACCGCTTGTCCGGGCCCTTCACCTGATAAACTCACTCCTCGAATCGGCACCGCACTGTGATGTGTTTGCGAGTGGATGGCGGTACGTATGTAATGAATGCCTGAAGTTCTGTGAGACGATGAACGCACGGCCTTCCTCTGTGATGTGATAATTTGTTCTTACTTGTTTGCCAAGTGTATTATTTTATTTATTAAATTGTGTCTACGTTTCACAGTGCCTTGGATCTCTGTAATGCTGTGAAATTGTATGTATAATAAAATAAAATAAAATAAAAATAAAATAAATCTACATAAAATATACGAATGAAAGTTTAATAAAGTATATATTAAAATGAAGTACATCAAATCAGGATTTACATATGACAATATCATTCAAAATGACCCCCTCTGGCCTTGACACAGACCCTCAAACGACTAGGCCAGTCATCAATAGCGGCACGCACGATTGTCATGTCTAATTCCTTCACTGTCTTAATTAAGGCCCGCTTTAGGGAGTCAAGATTTGTGTGGGGCTTAGCACAGGCTTTCTCCTCAATAACCTGCCATACGGCATAATCCAGAGGGTTAAGGTCCAGGCTGGAGGACGGCCAGCCTTCGTGGGCAATAAAGTCAATTTTATTCCTTCGAAACCAGGCTTGAGTCGTTTTTGCCTTATGTCCAGGAGCTGAGTCCTGTTGAAGGACCCATGGTTGGTTTTGAAATAAGGTGTGTCTTAAGGGCTTTATTATTGGTTCGAGAACGGTTTCCTGGTAAACTTTGGCCCCAGTTTTCACACCTTTTTCACAAAAATGAACCTGTGTTAGCCCTGAGTATGACACACCCAGCCAAATCATCACGTAAGAGGGATGATGGCCTCGTTGCACCCTCGGAACAGCCGCAATCGCCTCTTGACTGTTTTTTGCATATACTCAGTCATTCTGGCGGTTACAACATTCTTCAATGGTAAAATTTTTTTCATCTGTAAATAGTATTTTTCGGTGGCCATTTTGTGCGTACCGCTTCAATAGTACGCGACTTCTCTCCAGCCTCATGGTCTTTAATCGCCCATTAAGCAAATGACCTTTTTGTCTTCGGTAAGCGTGTAGTCCAAGGTCTTCATTGATAACTTTTTTTAGGGAGCTTATTTTCACAGACATCTGTATTGCCAACAACTTTTGCTTCCGGACGGGATTTCTAGCAATTCTCGCCTTCACTGCCTTTATTAGAGCTGGGGTCCGAACGGTGCGTGGTCTTCCAGACCTCTTGCGGTCATTGAAGCTCTGAGTACTATTGTATCTATTAATGGTGCGATAAACAAATTGTTTGTTTAATTTTAGTATTTCAATCATCAATTTAGTATAAATGGGCGTAGGTACCGGCTTCGTATCACTGTCCGGCCTCATTACGTTCGGCCGTCCATACCTACTCAGCCGGTAAGCCCATCTTTCCCGGAGTCTGCAGTAATGTACTATTATTCAACTTTAAATCGTCTGCAAATGCATTTATAGGATTATACTTTCGCCATGCCCGTCTATCCGAAATAAGAATTTTTGAAATCATACAGCCCTACGTTGATAAGGTATTTTTAAAAGCATAAGAATTCGAAATGATAATTAATTATAATTTATAATTAATATTTTCTGAGTTAGGTAACCGCTATAGAATTTCAAAAAAAGACTCCCCTTTAACTAGAATAAATTAAGTAGATACAATGTATGTCCGTACAATGTTGTATAAGTAGGTACTATTTAATAGGTACTTACCGCAGCTCCTTTGTTTTCAGGTAAGCGTATTCCTAATAGTCCAGTGGCCAGATCTTGGCACGCAATGGCCGCTAAAGAGTTTAACGTTGAAGCTACGGTCCTGTAAAAAGATATCCAAGTACAATTTAAGAGACCGGTACTTATGTCCTTCCTTGCAATGTTGTAAATGTAATGTAAGTACTTAAATAGGTAGGTAACGAAGTGTCTCGTATCTGCAGCATACAATATTAATCGCTTTTAAATCAAGCTTTAAGTGATGCATGACCCAGTGGTCATGCATCACTTAAAGCTTGATTTAAAAGCGATTAATATTGTATGCTGCAGATACGAGACACTTCGTTACCTACCTATTTAAGTACTTACATTACATTTACAACATTGCAAGGAAGGACATAAGTACCGGTAACTACAGTAGTTCCAGTCTCATTATAACCAATAACTGTATCTACTTAACTAGACACGATTGTGTAAATCGAGTTCATTCAGAATAATATTGAAACCGGTATCCAAACTGGACTTGTCTGGTTAGTTCTTAATTCTGGAATGAAGCGCGTAAGAGCGGCAGTCAATGGGACGCCTGCATGAGTTTCGCGCTGGTTTTGGCAATGAGAATTTTAAATATGTTTCCTAAAGTCGGCAGTTACTAAATAAAATACCCTACGCATTGTTTTTTCCAATAGGACATTTTGAATTATTTTGTGCCGTGTACAGAAATTGGGAATTTGAAGATGATACAATCACAGTGCCGTGAAATGTTTCAAGCCCAGTGTTGTGACAAGACCTCCCTCCTAACAAACGTACAGGCTGTCCGATGAGCCAAAAATGGCAAAGATATATCCGAATGGACAGCTCTAGTGCAAACAATTATCACTAACTGACGTAGGGTTATGAAGGTACCGCATTTAATCGCTTGTCATTGTTGCTGTCAGGTTCTAACAAGTAAGTAAATGCGAAAGTGACGATTAGCATGATAAACGGTAATCGCGTGACCATGATAAGCCACCTGCTGTCGCGAACAGACATGAGCAATCGAGGAAGAAGAAGTTGTGACAATCTTTATGGTCGAAGGAGTTACACAGGATGGTTGGGTACTCACCCGAGGCTGGCGGCGAAGATGCCGGCAACGAAGAAGCCGGGCACGCCGCGCGCGTCACCCAGCTGCTGCACCACGTACAGAGGCAGCAGCCGGTCCGAGCCGTGGATCTGTCGTGCCTAAGGTACAGTATACATTCATATTGATACTGGCTACGTAGTTATATACTGTGTGCAGGCGCGGATCCAGGATTTCGTTCAGGGAGCTTTTCCTTTCGAAGTTTATACATAAAGATATATACCGATATACCGGAGTCTTACCTAGGTCCTGTGTCAGAGGGGGCAAGTGCACCAATTGCCCGCCCTTGAATCCGCGCCTGTTTGTGTGTGCTCATGTATATGTATAGATTGCAGAATGCACCTATGTCCGAGGCGTAAGAATTAAAATCGAACTCATATTTTTATGTAGAGCGCGATTTATACTACGAGTAGTGCGGTCGACTCTATCAAAACATTCAAAATACATATGAAGCGAATGGCTAAGGCTTATGTACTTTTGTTCTTGATTATGTACTTTTGCAACCATATCGAGATATAAAAAATATTAAAATGTAGAATACGAGATGCGTGTAGGTAAGGTACCTAAGATAATAATTATTAATATCGTCGTTGATGTAGGTACATAATACAAGACGAGTGAATGTAAATCATAATGATTTAAAATTAATAACACCAATTTGGATATGATTTGCATCATCATTTATGAAATAATCATTCCTTATAGTCGTTATCTTATTGAAATATCTTAACTGCGCTATCTCATCTCCACATAACCCAAGATACAGTACCTACAGTAATCAGCAGAAGTCGTTAGCAGACGAGTCGTTAAGAGAGATGTTCAAATCAAAAATGTCAGCACGCCTAACAATAAAGCCAAATATTGCACAAGCTTCTGTTAACTTTACGAATTGTACCTATTTACTTTCGTTCCAAACATCGTGTCGGTAAACGTATAATATCTACTATACAATACCTAATGCTTTTAGTGTGACCTGGCTTTTTGTACAAAATATGGGTACCTATGCACAGGCATAGGTATAAGTATAATGCACAGGCATTAATTTCGACTATATACTTACATGCAGTGTGTTACCATCATGCCGGCTTTTATTGAAACCGAGGAATAAGAAGCAGATTTTTAGCCATTACATTATTTGAGTTGACTTTATATTGTTAGGTTTAAAAGTAATTCACTTTCTAAAAAAAGTTCAGTGAGAAGTGATTTTATTTCATTAAAATGCGTATTTTTTCCGATTCCCGAAACTTTCAGGGCAACCTACGTATCATATCAATATCAGAGTGGCAACTTTTTTGGTGTGTTTATAATTTTTTCAATTTCTTTGTAAGTGTACCATTTAATATAGAATCAATAGTTAATTAGCGCTTGACAATGACCATACGTCGTTATCGCGGGTGCAATAACAAATAAAACAAAGAGCGCATAACACAGAATGTCTATTTAGTAGAAACTGACATATGTATTATGCCTACAGCTACTAAGCATCTCAGAACCTCTGTACATATGGATTTTTTTGCATCTGTTCATCGTAGGGATAATTGGTTTACGTACTTCTGCCTCAACAAACATTCTGATGGGACCTTTAAAGTTTTTTTTTTCTAATTTTCCAGAGACGCAGTTTTCAATAAAATAAATTTTTCATAATATTTCTGTACTGTCAAATCGTTTTTGTACCCGCGATAACGACGTATGAAAATTACAGATCGTAGCCCCAATATTACAGTGATCTATGATACATTATCGGAACATTTTCGGAAGATTATATCTCGGCTTAGTGTCAATGTGAAAATGTTCAAATTTAGTTCAGTTTTTTTGATAAAAGTGTAACATAGAACTGGCCTTGTAATTTTGGGGCAGCGAGATCGCAGCCACTCGCAGCGTTAAACAACTAAGCAGTACCTACCTATTATACGCGCAGTCGCGCACGCGTTACATCGACCGATTTCGTATACCTACACACCTAATCAGGGATTTTCTAATTTAAAGTTTCGTCCCGGAAGAGTACCTATACTTACAAAACGGTTAGGCATTAGGGCTTCAGCATCATAATAATAGGTGGCGGTAGGTTAGGTTAGACAGTTGGGTAACACAACGAGACGATTCTCCCTTACTGGGCTGTTGATAAAACATTCTAATTTATATGAACATTAATGTCGCGATAAATAGCAGCATCATTAAACAAAATTTGTAAGCAATCATGAGGTGTTTATTGAAGGACTGACCTATTTAATAACTACAGTCGGACACTCACAGCACAGCTCAGCTCATAGATAGGTAGGTATAGCCTATAGGTACTTTACGAAATAATATCCTTATATTGGCTAACTACTTGTAGGTATTGGGTATACGTTTCAAAATATTTAAATTATGAGTGTAACTGGGACCTCATTAGCTGCGACTGATACGAGATGCATAAATACAGCACATAGGTATAGATAACATAAACTCCCATTCCACATCTACAATGTCCTATGTCCATTAGCAAGTCTACTGTTGCATGAGTTTGCGGTACATACGGCGGTATACTTCTGTGTGATTCGCTTGAAATGTAAATGTGATTGCAGTGGATTTTAACAACATTCTCGGAATTAAAGGTATTATCCAAGAAATAAACGATTTAATAAGTAAAGTTAAAGACTCACAAGAGTCCAAAATCAGCGATTCATATGTTCGCATTTCATAAATAATTGCATTTAAATATTAAACTATATTACTATATAGATACTACCACTAACACTACGCTTCGCAGAGCCTTAAGTCTCCATTTTCAAGCTATATTACCCGACGACGCTGTGCGATTAAGTATTACCTACTGCCCAGCACGGCAAGCACATCATGGGCGCGGGACGACAAAAACTGCGACATAAAGTTTTCTCGAGCTATGTCACGAATTGGTAGCACAACATGCGCGCGAGATAACGCTGACTCGCGATGATCTATCAAAGCGACATAATTATTTCGCTTGAAAGTCCCACGCGAGATATCCTCAAAATTCGTAGCACAAGTGTACCTTGAGCGATAAAATACATTGCGTTTTAATGTCAAAATGCGACAAATTGTCGTCGAGGTATGAAGATGGCGAGAAAGTCGAGAAACACATTAAGTTCGTTACGGATTGCAAATTTAAGCTTTCAGTCGAATTATTATTGTAGCTATGAGCTATGTATTGGTAGTTATGAATAATCTATTTTAGTACATGCGTTCTAAGGCATTATTTAATGTTTTAATATTAACAAACTTCGTTTCATTACCGATCCTACACTCCCTACAGTCGACACCGTAAGGTCTGAAGACCCATGTGGTTCAATAGAGAATCAAATGCTAGTAATATTTTCAAAAGCAGCGGTTGTACAGAAGAAGTATTAACGTACCTACCAATGCTAATAGCTATTGAATAGAAGTATCTAAGGGCAAGATGCATAATAGTATTAATTGTGATAGCGATGTTCGGTGTAGTATACCGTACAATTACGCAGCTATATTTTACAAGTACAATATAATTAAGAAAAGCGGCATTTGTACACATAATCTATATAGGAAAAGGTAGATCAGCCTCTATTAGTTCACGGCTGCATGGGCAATGTCCTTTCCTTAGCCTATGCGCATAGCCGCATAAGGAGGTTAATATATACCCATAATCGGGAGTAGTGTGTCCACTATGACGATGCTGCTGCCCATCATAGTGGACACACTACTCACACTACTACCCATTGATAAATAAATAGTCAATGACACTTCAATCCTTTATCCGATTCTTACGACACCAACGGGAAGAGTTGGGGGTGGTGACAAATGTAATCTTACTACCGTCTCCACACGGCTAATAACGCGTATTTTAAACAAATAAAAATATATATAATAAATAATCGAGTATGTATTTATTACAAAAGATGTATTTATTATAATAACATGTATTAAATACTCAATGTAACAAATATTTTTATCGTAAAGAACAGTTGAGCCAAACAAGTTTACAATCACAAATATATTAATAATTTAATTAGGTAATAAACGCCTGTAATTTCTGCTCTATTGTAGACGATCGTCTGAATTGAATGGACACTTTTATACTTTGCCGCGGAAGTTCGCGTCCACGGCGTTATATTTCTTCCACTATGTGAAATGTGATTTACTAACATAAATTGTAACAACATGAAACCTCATACATATAGTGAAAAAATATCATACACCCATGGGCTCTAACTTCAACGATATGCTTTAAAACCACCCAACCAAACGCAGGCTGCGCCACGAGCGCGGGCGCCAAGCGTACTCTTGTTGTTCACGACGAGCTGCAGAGCGGGACCCAGCAGCCGCCTTCATGGCTGTTGTGGAATCCGATTTGCTGATTGCGAACCTTTTTCTTCAATTTGCGCCATATCTTTAAACAGTATGAATAATTGATAAATACCATGCTTTATTGACAGCTCCGCAAAAATAACATGCAGATCAAATAAATAATTGTAGTATGATTTTTACTATACATACGAGGGTGGATCAAGAAGTACCCGTGTTTGACGATAGTCGGCGTTCTTTATGAAATTTAAAACAACGGTCGTGTAGTCATGCCTTTAACAATTAAAAAAAAGAAAACTCACTTGTATCTATGCTTTAGTTTTTATTTGGCGGCAATTTTTGTAAGATGGTTTTTGTTTTTCATACAAAATGGAAAAAGAGCAATATCGTTCTGTATTTCGGTTCTTGATTTTGGATGGAAATACATGTGATCAAATAAAAGCTAAATTAGATTCTGTTTATGGAGGTCTTTCGCCATCTATGACAACAGTCAGATGTTGGTATAACGAATTTAAACGAGGTCGTACAACTGTTTTTGACGAGGATCGCCCAGGACGTCCTGCAGACGTGGTTTCCGAAGAAATCAAAGAAAAAGCCAAAAACATATTAGTCGCCGATCGACGAACCAAAGTGCGTAAGTTAGCTGAAGCTCTAGGGGTGTCGTACGGTACAACAATAAATATAATACACGACAAACTACACATGAAAAAAGTGTCCGCTCGATGGGTGCCGCGTTTGCTCACGGATGAAAATAAGCGGATACGGGTGTGTATGTCGAAGGAGTGCTTAGACCTGTTTGAGCGAAATTCTCCGGAGTTTTTGCGTGTTGTTGTTACAGTTGATGAAACATGGATACACTATTACACTCCTGAGACAAAACGACAGTCAAAACAGTGGATTTTTTCTGACGTATCTGCCCCAAAGAAAGCGAAAACAGTTCCCTCAGCCGGAAAAGTTATGGCCACGATATTTTGGGATTCTAAGTGAGTAATCCTTATTGATTTTTTACAAAAAGGAAAAACCATAACAGGGCAGTACTACAGTGATTTGCTGAACCGATTTGATAAGAAAATAAAGGAGACACGGCCCCACCTGGCAAAGAAGAAAGTGTTGTTTCATCAGGACAACGCACCAGCACATTCTTCCAAAATTGTCGCTGCCAAATTGAAAGAACTACGATACGAATTGCCGCCTCACCCGCCTTTTTCGCCAGATCTGGCTCCCTGTGACTTTTTCTTTTCCCCAATATGAAAACATGGCTCGGGGGAAAGAAATTCGGGTCGAACGAGGAGGTTATTGCCGAGACAGAAGCTTATTATGGAGAGTTTGACAAAACCTACTTTTTGGAAGGGTTAAAGAAATGGCCGAAACCTTGGGAAAAGTGTAAAGACCTAGGAGGGGATTACGTTGAAAAATAAAAACAAAAGTTTAAAAAAAAAGTGCGTTTTCATTTCTAACACGGGTACTTTTTGATCCACCCTCGTAATACGGTCCATTCATCCTTACTTGTCTTATCTAGTAAACAACTTTCTAACCTAAAAGTACACGTCTTCTGTTGTAAATTGCCGTTTCCTTGATAAAAAATTAAGCAATTTTCTAATCACTACGGACGGACTGCACAAATACGAACTCAGGTATTTTGGTATAGCCAAATATGGCAGTTTACAACAGAAAACGTGCACTTTTAAGTTAGAAAGTTGTTTACTAGATAAGACAACTAAGGATGAATGGACCTATCAGACGCGATGTATGTAACTTAAGGTGTTACTTTTCTTGACCATACTTGACCTTAATAATTAAGTTGGTATATGCAGGATATCCGATATATCAACAACTTTTAGGTCATAGGTATATTGTTTTGGAACCTGGAGGATGGATTAAGGAGGCGGGTATCGGGTACGAAAACGAAACCCTCATATTTCCATTATAAATTTAAATGATTTGTACAAGCTTTCATCGAAATACCTGCTGGTAATTCGAAAACCCGATATATTTATTTTTTGGAGTTTGACCCAATTTAGGTACTTCATCTTTTCCGGATCCACATTCTCCCTCTGAAAACTATGGGTTTAGTTCAACGACATCTTGCTTTGTATTATTATTGGGCTCCGATGACTGAAATATAATTCATTCATAACATAAATTTTTAATAAAGAACTATGTACATGAATTTCAAAAAATATACGGTTTAAATGTAAATAATCGTAACTAACATCCACAGTACCTAAGTAACGTATAAAGAGTATAAAAGGCTATAATTAACTTAAATTTTACGTTCATGAGCCATTTAAAATATCGCCACCAAACACGATCTACAAATGTCATGTGACAGATTATTATTATGACACTTTGACATTTTCATATTAAAATGTCCTATCTCTTTAATCTTTATACTACGTGAACGAGACAAAGTTATCGTGACTAGAGATGTTTCATTTTTAAAGTTTGCTGTTCACTCACCATTCAACATTATTTATACCGATTCAGTGTTGCTAGGAAAGAAAAGTTAGTCCCACACATAAATGGCAACACTTGTTATGTCGCCCGCGGGATGACTCTTTCGCATGAAACTAATTTCTCGAGGTGTTAACTTGTGCTACCAAAATCGAGAAAATGACGGCTAGAAATATAAATTTGACAGCCGCGACATGGCTTTGTCGCAGCGCGAGCTATCTCGCGCTCAATGATGTGCTTACCGGGAACGGATTGATAACTGTCAGTACCTAATGGCTCTTTGAAACATGTCGCAAATCACTAGTTGAAATGTACAAATGTATTAGTGTTCATATAGTCTGCTATTAACATGATGATATTAACTAAATGACTCAATCGAAATTATCGAGACAGGCTACTTAATGAAGATTACGTGTAAACAGTTTCAATTGCCGACATAAAACAATAATTGTGAATTCACGACGCGTTTACCTGAATTGGATCGCAGTTAGCATAATGTGTTGCCAGAACGGCGCCGGTGACGAAATTGATGGAGTAGACAGCAAAGAGGCCAAACGCCGACACCCAGAGGGCGACGCGCGCCTGCGAGATGCGCTCCACCGACAGGTACTTCTGGACCGAGGCCTGGTTTGCGCAGAACATGCTCGTCCAATACATGGTGCCTCCCACCACTACTGACCAGAAGGAGTGCCGCACTGTTGGGTCTGGATTCATGCTACGAACAGAGTTAATACAGACTGAAGTTCTATGTACTAAGTCAGTTCAATGCATTTGGCCCGTGACAACGTTCAACCAATTGAATTTAAACTATAACGCCTAAACTCAGGTCAAGCAAGCTTAATGTGCCTGCCATGACCTGCCGCCGTGAACATCCCACTCATACTCGTGTATTGGTGCGAGCAAGAGGGATAGAAATAAGTTCACGTTTAATTTACGGCGGCAGCTCATGTTAAGAAAATCGTGCATGAAAATACAGACGTAAGCTCTCCAAAACATTTCACACGTAGTGACGAAACTTTAGGTATTTTAGTGACAATAATTACTTGAATATTTTAAATTTCATATCTACAATTAATTAAAAAAATGACAGCTTTCTAATCATTCCAAGAAAACTGGCTGTTTTAATCTGATTTTTTTTGATACGGTTACAGTAAAAGAAGTTATAGGGATTATCGCTAAAGGTGCGTTTAAACCAGAAGAGCATTCGCTGTTCTAGCGCCCGTTCTACGAAATCAACCAATCGCGTTTTGTGTACCGATCGAATTTCGTAGAGTGGGAGGTTAGAACAGCGAATGCTCTTTTAGTTTGAACGCACCTTAATGCTAAGGTCAGCCGCTTTTTCAGTAAACGGAATTGTCATCATGTGATATACTTTCATAAATTTCATAATCATTGTTGATGTGTAGCAGATATTAGATAAATTTATCACACGCCTAGAATGCCTCAATGAACCTAATGAACAATCAGTTAATAATACACCACTAAAAGAACGTTCTGTAGCTACGGCTCCGATCTGACGTAGGCCAATGTGCGTGTAACCTAAAGCGAATAGAGCGGCTTTTTTGCGGTTTCTCTCGCAGACGACCCGTTCAACCCGTGACCCCTCACTGGGTAATTGCTATGCATTCCGTTACTAAACTCACTCTTTTACACAATCGACCCGTAAAACGTAACATTCACGATTGAAGAAATATGTTAAATTGTCGGTCGAAGCCTACCTTTACATAAGTAAGTACATAGGTAGTAAGTAATAGCCGTAATTGCAGGAAAAAACTTCTAAGGAGTGAAATATATTTATTTTATTTTAACAAAACATATTTACACGGCATTACAGACAAGCCAATACACCGAGAAATAAAACAATACACAAAAAAAGGAACAATGTACATTAGGGTGGTCCACGTTTGTATGGAAAAAAAAAATATATTTTTTTATATGACCATAAAATAATAAATCTCAGAGACAGGTCAAATAAACATATTCAGAATATCTGCAGAAACCAAGTACACTTACTAATAAAGAAATTGTAATACTATTACTGTAATGGTGTCAACAAGCATCCGCTCCGTCGATAACATGTATTCGACCCTAAAGTATAGGCAATTTAATGGTCAATACAAAGTTTTCTAAATACGAATAATTAGATATGGTATATTAGATACATTACATAGTTAAATAATTCATATTAAATAATTCCCTCCGGCCGCGATGGCAACTGAGTTTGGTAACCAGTTGCTGAAAAGGATTGAATATTCTTGTTAGACAACCAGTTGCCAAGGACGAATGCCCATTCTTGCTACATAACTATAGTTGCCAACTAGGAATTTTTCAAATACAGTTACTTAATAGGAATTATCATTATCGTTTCACAACTAGGAATCATACCCTCCGGCCGCGATGGCAACTGAGTTTGGTAACCAGTTGCTGAAAAGGATTGAATATTCTTGTTAGACAACCAGTTGCCAAGGACGAATGCCCATTCTTGCTACATAACTATAGTTGCCAACTAGGAATTTTTCAAATACAGTTACTTAATAGGAATTATCATTATCGTTTCACAACTAGGAATCATAAGGTTGTTAAATAGGAAATTGTATGACAGGTGCATAAAAGGAGCCATTTTATCAGGGATTATCTTTCCCCTTTCTAGTACTAGCCCCCCGTTTCTTCGACCACGATTGAGTGAGACTCATTTATCGTAGTCCCATTCAGTTAAAATGAAAGTAATTTTGAACTGTCATTTCCCCACTCGCATTTCCCTGTATGCTTTCTAAGTCAGATGTGCCATGTTAGGTTAATTTGATGAAGAACCGGGCTCTAGTCTACAGTGACCACTGACCATAAATAGCACAACCGACTTCAACAACTTGGAGGTAAATTCGAGTGATTATTTGGGTAATTCTCAGAGCGTTTCAACCGCTGTCATTCCCTCACTCGAATTGGGGTAGTAGGCTACGGTGACTGCTTTCCATCAGGCGGGCCGTATGCTTGTTTGCCACCGACGTAGTATAAAAAAAAAAAAAAATCATGCCTGCATTTGATACAGGAGGTTCAAAATTACTTTCATTTTAACTGAATGGGACTACGATAAATGAGTCTCACTCAATCGTGGTCGAAGAAACGGGGGGCTAGTACTAGAAAGGGGAAAGATAATCCCTGATAAAATGGCTCCTTTTATGCACCTGTCATACAATTTCCTATTTAACAACCTTATGATTCCTAGTTGTGAAACGATAATGATAATTCCTATTAAGTAACTGTACTTGAAAAATTCCTAGTTGGCTACTATAGTTATGTAGCAAGAATGGGCATTCGTCCTTGGCAACTGGTTGTCTAACAAGAATATTCAATCCTTTTCAGCAACTGGTTACCAAACTCAGTTGCCATCGCGGCCGGAGGGAAATAATTTATATGTCAGATAATTTAAGATAATAAAGGAATTAGTGTAAATACCTATTACCTAAGTATGCTATTTATTCCAGAGGATATTGAAAACAGCGCTTCTTTTTTCGAGGAATGGCGCTTTTAAAGGTTTAAAAATCGATATAGTTTGGAAGTGACCTAAGTTCGATCGCCCAGGTTATAATTCATACTTAGTGCGGTATATGTACTTATGTACATATATTATTAGTTAAATTAGGTAGCTCAGTGATACATACCTACATAGTTTAATTTTAATCAATTTGAGTATGAGGTGTATATATATCTAATAGTATAATTAAATAAATTCATCTGATCGGAATATGCTTTAATACTTTTCACGGCTGTTATTTAGTCTCCGCTTGACCGTAATTTAGGTTGACAAGTTAGAATGTGTTTGCAAGTAAATTTCAAGTACATACGTAATATTATTCGCGTTACAATCACAGCAACAGGTTACTTACATCACCGCATGCATTGAAAGTTTTCACTTTAATAGAAAGCTAATTTTTAAATCATTCGTGACCGTCATAGAGTTCAATTAAATCACTTGTTAATCTGCCGTTAACACTTATCAACGACTTAAAGTAACAGCCTAACTACGTTTCTGATGCTACTAATTTATTTATTGAATTGGTTTTGGCCGGCGTGTAACTCCGTTAGAGTTGCCATTTATTTGTAAAGATTTTTAAAACTTTAGGGGTTTCTTCTAGATACCAAGTTACAATAAGCCATTTTTTTATTTCCTACAAAGTCACTTGTCAGTGCGTGTGGTAGTTAAACTACTTATGCGGAGACCTATACCTACATATTTACAATACAGCTCTAGCCTAAAGGTGCATTCAGACCAAAAGAGCATTCGCTGTTCTATCCCCCGCTCTACGAAATCAACCAATCACGTTTTGTGTAACAATCGAATTTCGTAGAGTGGGAGGTAAGAATAGCGAATGTTCGCTTGTGGTCTGAATGCACCTTAAGGCAGGTCAACCGTATACATATTTGTCCCTGTCATAGCCATTGCGCCTGAGAAAACGAAGGTTTGCTTAGCAATAATCTAATAGTACATACATCTAGGGAGGTAAGTACGATGTCACCAACGAGGGCTTTTAATGACTCAAGTTTGTATTCCGCTTACCGACCGTGATGTATACAATGTTTTTCATCACACTTGCGGACAAAAAATAAGTTTTAAGACAAAATATTATTAAATGACGTAATAACATATCTATAACTTCCGCGATACTTGCAAGCAATGGCGCGCGCAAGTGTGATGAAAAATTAATAAATGACGAGGATAGTTACTCGAAGAAGTGCAGCCTGTTGGATTCCCTCGCGTGGGTCCACACGATGTCCATGCCGCCCACCCGCGCGGCGGCCATGCCCAGCACCACGGCCAGCGAGCCCACCAACACCGCAGACTGGAACGTGTCCGTCATTATAACTGCTTTCATGCCACCCTACCAAACGAGACATTTACTTCGTTAGGATAATGCACATTGGGTTAGTTAAGTTACGCTACGTTTGCATCTTAACGGTAGCAACCATAAAATACAAATTGGTCTACATCACAGATGTCATATACATATACCATAGATCAAGCAAACGTATCTACTTAGCGTGTCAAATGAATTCAGTGAAATCCACTGAGTTGTCCGTCTTTAATCGCAGCTTGCAGCTTTCGGGCGTCAAATTTTGTAAGTTGAAGTGAACAAAAACATTAATAATGCCTCCTTAAGTAATATTAATTGCAACAACACAAAAAGATATGAAAACTCAAGGGCCTGAGACATATTTAAAATCATAGGCATGTAACAACTTCAGTACAAAATCTGACACGCTCGGCCGCCATACAAATGAATGAACTTGCGTATCCAAATCTAATTCTGTGGTCTACATACCTAAGATGTTATTAGATACATAGTCATTAGAATAATGGTATGAATTCTAGACATATTTTTCAATAAAAATCACCTTCATAAGTCAATGCACATCGGTATCAATTAAGTAGGTATAATTTATAAATCATTTTTACGATATTTCACATTATTTTGGACTCATCATTAATCGAGAGAGGTGAATGATGTTTAATTCAAATGTTTATAATTATATTTGTTTCTCCTTGAGAATTACGGGCTTACAAATCCCGACTTTTTGATAGGCTTGCGCGGGGATATAGATCCAACACGTAGAGGCCCTTTGGAGAAATTTGCTGTGTTGTAAACCTGTTGTAACCCATTCACGGGCACATCAATAGATTTCCGTGAACCGGTCCAAGCAGGCGTATAGAGACTATTGGTAAGGAATGGAAAAGACTAGTAGGTAATTATATTAATTAATATTAAGTACTATACTATAAGTACCTACTTTTACATTAACAGACTTAATTAACTTATGGCTTTATAATTATTACTGTTTTTGCTGAATATAGGTAGGAGGACCAACGAAATAAGAAGTCTTACTTGTGATGCGTAAAATATGCACACGACGTACACTATCGTAACCGCCAGGTATGTGTTTAATCCAGTCACTGTGAACAAATTTTGCATATTTAAGTAGGTGCCTAATAGGTACAGTCAGCATCAGAAGTCACTATACACTCGAGGTGTCCAAAGAGAGGTTAACATTTAAACTTTCAAAAAGTTGTTGACTGTCATAATAGTACTTACTTGTGAGCGCTTAACAAGTCACAAATATCTTAACAGTCGATTTTCATTAATTTCTTAACATACAACAAATCATTGATACCTCAGCTGTTAAAAAACCACTGGTACCTAAGCAGTCAATACGGCAAATATATCTGAACAAGAAGGAAAAATAGACGTTGTATGGTACGAATATGGTTGAATATTGATTGAAAAATAGCTATACTTATTTTAAGTAACTGTTTTGACAATCATCGAAAGCAGTGCAGTCTTGTCATCAGATACATCTATCTCACATTTTTCTCTTCAATCATTTGACAGGTGCTTCTTAGTCAACTTTAGGATAAATTATTTACTTTTCTCTTTTTACAAGCTTTTAGAATTTAGTTTCAACTTAGTTTTCAGTTCCGTTGTCTATGATCGAATCTTGCAAGTTAAATTTGAACCATTTCCCGATTTTAGATTGAGCTGCTTAAATTTGATGACAATGCAATATTATTATGACAAAGAGCTGATCTGATGGTGGAACTGGAAGGTAGCCATAGGAACTTTGTGATGAAACAACCAACCCCCATTGTGTTTGGGTTTCTTAGAATCGTCTCGATATGTGTAAGTTGGTCGTGGGAAGTAAAGCACAGTCAGCGACAATACTTTGTCTTCTTCTTCCTGCTTTTTCGTTACCCCGGCTTCTGCCACGGCCAGAGAGCCTAGGGCCCGCTTTGACAACTAGTCCCAAGATTTGGCATAGGTGCTAGATTTTTACGAAAGCGACTGCCATTCGACCTTCCAACCCAGAGGGTATACTAAGCCTTATTGGGATTAGTCCGGTTTCCTCACGATGTTCTCCTTCACCGAAAAGCAACTGGTAAATAATGTCAAATGATATTTCGTACATAGGTACGGTACATAAGTTCTGAAAACTCATTGGTACGAGCCGACAGGATTTGAGCCCACGACCTTCGGAATGAAAGCCTTACCGGTGGGCCACCAACGCTCCTCCAGCGAAAAAAGCTTGTATGAAACATTCAATTTTTGAAAATAAAATGTTTTATGTTTGTTATCTGTTTCATTTTATTTTTCTCAAACTTGCAATGAAATATTGACGTTACCTACTGACGTCATATTGATAATTATTAGGTCCGGAATGAATGTACTCCTGCAACCTTAATTTATTACCTAACAATATGTTATTACAATTATAAGTCTTATTTCAATATTCTAAAGAAATGTATCCATTTTGAATAGTTTGCCATAACCTGAGATAGATGTATGCAGTGACAAGTCTGCACTGCTTTCGTGAGTTGTCAGTCAGTCTAGACGTCAAAGCAATTCTTGCCACATATGGATCAAATATTCTTTATAAGTTATAACCAGAGGGCCTATTGTGAACCACGAACGATGTTTTGCCTCTCTCTTTCGCACTTGCAATGTCGAACGTGGGTTATTCCCACCTGTTACCACCAACTTGACACCAGTGGTAACAACTGGGAATTTTTTTCCCACCTGTTACCACTGGGAACAACTGGGAATTAAAATTCCCAACTGTTACCACTAAACTAATTGGTGGTAACTACTGGGAATTCTTTTTCCCAGTAGTTACCACTAAGTTAATATTTAGTAGTCCTATTGCAATAGGATACCTAGTAGCCATAAATTTTGTTATACAATGGTAACAATTTCCATAGACTATCATCATCATCACCATCAGCCTATGTTAGTCCACTGCTGGACGTAGGCCTCTCCTATTAACTATGCGTATAGACGCATTAGGAGGTAAATACCCATAATCGCCACGCTGGGCAAGCGGATTGGCGATCGCAGTAATGTGTCCACTAGGATGACGCTGCTGCCCATCATCAATTTTGTAGAACGGCAGTAAGAATACATTTGTCACCACCCCAACTCCTGCGGGTGTCGTAAGAGTCGACTAAGGGATTGAAGTGTCACTGACCATTCTACAAATAGACTATAATTATTATAAAATATTATACTACAAATAAAGACGAATTACACTGATTTTTTATTCAAAACAAGAATATTTCAATATTTCTATTTTCGTGTAAGTACCTAGAACCTTGTAGAAGTTATAATAATCTTAAAAAAGGATTGAGATTCGTAATCGCTAATCAGTTAAAACAACACGATGAAAAATGAAAGTTATCCCTTCTACGAGCCGGTCACCCGTCATCCCTTTTTACCTGCCCCTGTGATAATCAAGTCGTAGTTCTTAATATTTTTGGTTCAGATTCAGAGTAGGTAATACTGACAACATATTTAAAAAAAAGTTTTAAAAAAATTTCAAAATGTATTAATTTTTAGTAAAATTCGATGGTTAATAAGATATTTTATAAATAAAGTAATATTCATAAAATTAGCTCCTTATTAATAACTGGCAAAGTATTTTGTGTATATTCTATTAGAAACAAGCACATTACTAGTAAAGTACTTGGTGGTAACAACTGGGATTTATTTTTCCCAGTAGTTACCACTAAAGCAATTGGTGGTAACTACTGGGAATTCTTTTTCCCAGTAGTTACCACCAAGTACTCTGGTGGTAACAGGTGGGAAAAAAATTCCCAGTTGTTACCACTGGTGTCAAGTTGGTGGTAACAGGTGGGAATAACCCTCGAACGTAAGTGTGACAAAGAGGCAAAACTTCGTGCGTAGCTCGCAATAAGCCCTCAGGGCCGCTACCGCGAAATCCGAAATCATCAAATCGAAAGAACTTATCATGGTCACTCTTATTATACCCAAATTGAAGTGACAGAGAAAGTTCCTTTGCAGCTGTTCAGCGGTAGGTGCCGAAGCCAGCTAGGAATAGTACATTACTACCGAGGCCGGGAAGTGACTGGTTGCCGGCCGAATAGTATTCGGACGGCAACCCGTCACTTCATGGCCGAGGTAGGTATGTATATAATGCTTTTCTCAAACATGCAATGAAATGAAACAAAAAAATGTATCTTCTTTCTAAGAAATTATAAGTCAACTACATAACTAAGTCTTTGAAACACAACAAAAGTCAAATACGACACCGACACCTCATTTTTTTTTAAGATTGACCTGTTTGAAAGTTGCAAATTTTTTATTTAAAAAAGCGGTATTAGACGACGCGGTCGGTTGGGTCCAATTAATCGCATGCAGTGATCGGGGCCGACGGATCGCGCCGTATAATACTGCTTTTTAAATATTATTTTGAGTAGTTATTATACATTTATTTTAAATTATATAATTTAAATACCTAATTATAACTGCAAAAATTTGCCAAACATTTTTTTTATACTAATATTACTTACAGATAATTATTGGCTAAAATCCAAGATGCCAGGTCACAACTCTATGTCAAATGAAAATTAAAAATGAGGTACTTGCCGGCCTAGGCCGGCAACGAGCTACTTCCCGGCCACTTTTTTGGCACTTAACTACAACATTTCATTGCATATTTGAGAAAAATACGTTTGCCATTTGGATTGCAAAAACTGCATTCAACGAACTAATTAATTACAGAATGAAAAATTACAGTATTGAAAGTTATTCACATAAAATGTTGGTGCTTAGTTACCATTGAAATAACAACTGCTAAGCAACGGGTGGCACCTTGGCTGCTGACGTATGTGATTGGCAGTGCGTGTAGATATTAATGACAACTGCTTAAATTTGAGTGCTTAGTTACCACTGACTTTGTAACCGTTATTGACATTGTGATTAAATAACCGTGTACGTGTTAAAGAAAAACTGGAATGTTAAGATATATGTGACGAACTGAAAGCGTATGTGAAAATGAAAACTTAGATGTTCATATTTTTCTGACGATTTAAGTGTACATGACTTCTTGGACACCTTGCCCGCTCAGGTATATCTGCTGCTGACTGTACTTTACCCTTAACTTGGCAGTGTATCTTAAAGATACATACTTTTTGGTTTTTTTTTAAGAAATAATTTTTTGCTCTACATAGCGGCGAGCCTATCCTAATAATACTTCTACAATGGTACATAATGTATAATTATGTTTTACTGATATATTTACATTCAAATTCTTTATTTACATGTATTTATAGGAATTATTTATTTATTTTGCCTCTGTGTGTAAATATTTTTTTTGTAATACACTACGTCGTAACTAACTCTTGCACTGTATTGTACGGTATTATATCATACATATTAATGCACGTACTATATTTTGATTAGTTTTGTTTCTTTCATTCTCCTGCTACCCCAATGTTGCCTGGAAGAGATCGCTCATAGCGATAAGACCGCCGGTTGTAATAATTTTGTGAAACCTTATCTGTTATTGTTTCTTTCTACGGTGCAATAAAGCACATACAATTTTTCGCCTCACTAGGTCGTAAAGCGCTCGTTTATCCTTTAATACAAGCGGGTAAAAACGCATTTTAATCACTAGTGAGTCAAGTAATGACCTTGGAGCCTAACGCGAAATAGCGTTAGTTTGACATATAACAAAACGTATAGTTATGAATGAGTGATTTCACATTCATTGTAATAATTAAATTAATAGCTTGAGAATTTAGGAAAAAATAAAAACTTTATTTAATATGTGGATTTTAATGCATGAACCCTAAACTTTCATAAGTAGCCCTTATTTCAGTGAATAATGATAATGTTACATGTAAGTTGACTAGACGCAATTACAACATTCAGAAATGTCAACATGGTCAATAAATATTTTAGGTTTATCTTACAGTTCAGTTTACTGCCGCAAAATCTTGCATTAAGGACATGATGAACCATATTATTAATTATTATAATAAACTTATGATGACAGCAATTATGTCAACAAATAATTACCATTTTAGGGTTCCGTAGCCAAAATGGCAAAAACGGAACCCTTATAGTTTCACCGTGTCCGTCTATCCATCTGTGCGTCTGTCCGTCTGGCCGTCTTCCGTCTGTCCGTCTGTCCTTCTGTCCGTCTGTCCGCAGCATAGCTCAGTGGTCGTTAATACTAGAAATTTGCAATTTGGTACTGGTGTACATATTAATCATGCCGACATAGTGGTACAATAAAAATTATAAACATTTTTTTTCGGGTACCTTCCCAATTGGTGAAGTGGGGATGATTTTTTTTATTTCATGTAATCCTATAGAGTGGGGTATAATTGAATAGGTCTCTTAAGAAAATGAGGGTCTTAAAATAAACTTTTTTTCTAAAGTCAATATTTTCCGAGATAATCGCATCAGAACAAAAAAAATGCCCCCCCCCCCCCCCCTCTAACTTTTGATCCGTAGGTCTAAAAAATATGAAAAAATTATGAATAGGCTTATAGAGTACTTTAAAATAAAACTATTTCGAACGTAATCGGCCCAGCCGTTCTTTAATAACTACGGAACCCTACACTGAGCATGGCCCGACATGCTCTTGGCCGGTTAAAATATAATTTTGTACTCTTGTATAACTAATAAACTATGATACTTTACCATTAAAATATCCTTGCTTATAATAGTAGATTGTTTCCTAATCGCGTATTTACCTATATATTTCTATTTAGGTTAGTTTTCCACAATATTCTTTTAAAGGTAACCTACCCTACTAACTTTAATAATTAGCCAAAGCAAACCGTTCAATATTGTTTGTACAACAAAATAAACCATTAATATTCTTTAATAATCAGTCTTCGAAGAGGATTCTGCAATCGCTTTGACGCCAAAAGAGCTAACTGCATAAAGCCGCCCATTAAGAAAATGTACGAGCATAAATCATGAAAAGTGGTATTATGTCAGCTGTAAATGGACAGTGCAGTCACAATCACTGCAACGCTTCACTATGTTCAAGGTGCTTTGTGCATCGAGGCACGTCCCTGGAAATGCAACGAATGTGGCCCGAGCATGGTGGTCAAGCCGACCGGTGCAAGTGGCTCTATCGTTGCCGATCACGCATTTCGTAAATCACTGGCAATTCAATTTGTGGTTCTACATCGAATTGCTATAAATATAATAATTTATCCCTTTTCTTTATATCACAAACGAAAGCATCTACCATAGCCATAAGTACGAATTATTCAAAAAACATGTTTATCAAACGTGCATGTAAAATTTATAATGATTATGTTAATTTAAAAGATTTAGATATATTTAACTGTACTATAACTTAATTAAAAAAGGTGTTTAAACCATAGAGTTAAGTGACATATTTAATTACGTTTTTGACGTTTACTCACGTGTCGCGCAAAATCTTGCTTAGTTTTTAAAGTAATCAAATTGTAAATCGTGGAAACTATAGGTCTAGAAATAAGGAAAGTATATGTAAAAATATTTGTTGTGTGACTGTTTGTTTAAAAAAAAAAAGTAAGTAGTAAATACAGACGAGAACAACGTCATCTGATCCCGCCCCTCTGCAAACAAACTTCTTGCGGATAGGTACCTATAAATAATAAAATTAGCTATGGATAAATATTTTTATATGTTTTCATAAATCTAATTTTGTAATTAATAAATACTATAATTTTGCGCTGTTGTAAATTAGGTATTGTCTTATAAATTTAGCTTTTAGCTATTGGTTTGTCATTAATATTTATAAATAAGTAGTTTGTTCTTTATCCACATGTTAAGTGTAGTAATATTCCTGTTGATATATGTCTTAGTGAGAGCTGTTAAGGGAATAAGTGAATGTCTATACATTGTACTAGAAACCTTACATCCTGCTCACTTGTTGCTGTTTGCTTTCCAAATAAATAAAATAAAATAAAATATACATTATATTATATTACATATATATACTTCTGAGATCAACCTAGACATATTAGTGGTCATTGCTCAAATGACATTCCCATGACTCAACCAAGACCTACAGCATTGCAAGCAAGGTCGCCACATGAATTACCTACTAAGTACTAAACTAGGTTATATATAGGTAGTAACACCCTTTCTAACAGTCGTTGTCCTGGCGTGCAATTGCACTTACACCTGCGTCGTCTCCGGGGCTCTACTTTTACAATATTTAAATATAATATCAAGGTCACGTCTTATTTGGTGCGCTTATGGCGGCTCGCCTGCTTTCTTGTGGTAGACATGATTTAACAAAATAAATAAATAAGTAGGTACTCGGTGATAATGTTACAGAGATCAACCTAGACATATTAGTGGTCATACGACGGATCCTCGCGGCTCCGCTCTGTAAGATCACACGTGCACTTCGCTCAGCAATTTTGTAGGCGAAGTGAATGCAAGTTGGCTTTAGTAACGCCAAGCTCTGTTGAATACATCCCAGTTATTAGATTTGTAGTAGGTAAATATACCAACGCTACGTTACAAACAAACGTTATTACCACTAATTTCGCGTCAACGCTACCAACATTTGTGAAGAAAATGTATATTTTATAAAATTTGTACCTTGGTTCAATTATGATTACACCCACTCGCGGTCAATGAATACGGATCTTTATGTAAATAGCAAGTCATGATGTCTAAAAAGCTCTTAATCCCAATCCCGACCTATACATTTTAGGTGATTTTTTAATCGTTACATTTGTGTCTCTACAAATCAAATTAAAACGACAATTTTTAGTACAGATGGTGCCTTTTTTAGGCTCTAGGCGAGAAGTGTGTCATTTTACGTCAGGTCCAAAACTTCGGAGGGCCATCTGCACTAAAAAACGTCGTACGAGACATGTGCAAAAACATGAAATTCGTAACTCGTGTCGATTTAAAACACTCCCTATCGGTCATGTTTTAAAACATCGCCACTCGTTGCGAATTTCATGTTTTTCGCACTTGTGTCGTAATGTAGGTACTATTTCAGTTTTATTTTATTCAATAGTAAATTCAGGATCAAATGCCTATACAACCCGATTTCAACCAAAAATTCTATCTACCTATACTATACTATACATATTTAAAAAAAAATTAGCATGTGTGCAGTATTTTCAGTGAAAAAGTCCACCTAGCTATAACAAATGACATGCTTTGATTTTTGTGATATAGGTACTCTATTGCTATGTTTTCAAATTGTGTTCAATCCAGTGTATGTATGACACGTGATCTACTTTTCTGTAGGTAGGAACTGTTTAAAAAAATCTGAGCAAGATACTTATTTACTTACACACACTATGTACCTGTACCTGCGTCGAAAATAGACTAAGTACATTATCAATTTATCATCTATTCAAAGCTAGGGCAAATACGATATTATAATTCTTGGTAGATCTACAGGATGTCCTTAGCCAGTGGACACAGACGAAATGTTAATATCCGTTAGAAGTATACAAACAATTGACAGTCGTTACGAAGAAATTATGAAAATATATTAGAACAACTTGTATGTGACAGTAGCTCCTTATCCTCATAGAAAAGTAGAAAACCTTCTTAAGGCTTACTTATTGACCTTATTGATTAGCTTTTCTATTTATGTCACTAACAAGACTGACTTTTAACAAGTTTAACAAATGTCGTCTCTGTCTAACCTAATTATTCAAAGTTGTAGGTAAGTACTTCTAATGCAACTGCACGTTCGGGGTTGTCGGATTGTATACAGTACGTTTCTTTTGTTATCGATTACCTATTGATAATCATTTTCAAAAATATTAACATTAGAAATTTTATGATTATTAGTAGTAGTTACGTGGAGCTTTAAGGTTTGCCCAATGGGTAAAATCACCCTGTCCTGTATATAAACAATACGCTTAGTACGTAATTATTTGTATTAATTTAGCTAATAGTAGATTGTTTAACGAGGGACTAAAACAGGCCATTATGACACGAGATATTTATCCACCCGAGCGTAGCGAGGGTGGATGTAGTTCGAGTGTCATTATGGCTGTTTAGTCCCGAATTAAACACTCTACTTTTCACTTAGAATGCGAGGAAAAAAGCTACGTTCTACATAATCTCAGTATTAATTAACAGAAAGAACAAATAAGAAACAAAAAAATTATATGTTCTGCGATGTCAAAACTTCCGATTTCTTCGGAACATGGCCACTTTAAGTACTATAAATTCGCAAACTTTTTCAAGTTATAGGTATGGTTTAGTTGGAGTATGGTTTTAAGCTTCTTAGATTTTTCATCAAAATATGTCAGAAATACGCCTTCCATAAATGATGTTGGTACCTACCTAATTTGCTTTCCAGTTTTCCAATCCATAAAAGTTTGATACGCTTTTGAATATATTACACTAGATTTCGGCGGCAAAAGATTTTGCACCACCTCTTTTGCATTCTTCTTCATTCTGGAGTAAGGCGTTAATACTTCTTCATCGCATGACGTGACATCGTAAATTATATAACTACGATTTGAACAATATTACTTATTGGACAAAAACACAAAAAATAAGCAATCAAATTCGTTCCGCGTTTAAGTTTTTATCTGTATTCCTTTTTCGAAATATGACGCTTTAAATACTTGCATATTTAGCCAACGAATTGGAGCCATAGATATATGAAAGAGAGAGATTTGTAACGAAGCGAAATTGTAATGAGCCTCGGTGTCTCCGAGGTCGGGCCTTTGCCACGCTGTGATTGGCTAAAGCGCTACCATACGATCCGGCACTAGAGAGGAGGCTACGTCGATAAATTATTATCCATAGATATTTGATAATGTCGGAATATTAAGAAAAACATTAAAATCGATCTATCATGTAAAAAGAGATAAATACAGATTAAAATATCGCATTGGACGATGTAGCTAATCTTTATAAACATTATGTTATCCGTCGCGCCCTTGTTAGCGCGAAAATACCGGCCGTCCTAGAGCCCAACGGTCTGGCCAGGGACGACGGCAAGAGGCCTGACGGAATGACGCTGGTGCCCTGGAGCATGGGCCGGCCGCTAGTTTGGGACGCCACCTGCGTTGACACTCTGGCGCCGTCCCATGTTTCGGTCACCGGCGTTGCTGCTGGCACCGCGGCATCATTGGCCGAAAGTCTCAAGCGCCGCAAATATGCTGCTTTAGGAACCAGCTACATATTTGCGGCGTTTGGTGTGGAGACCTTGGGGCCATGGGGGCCAAGTGCACATGGACTTTTTAAAGATCAAGCGGCTCGCCTAAGAGAGACCTCAGGCGACCAGAGGGCTGGCCAGTACCTTGCACAGCGTTTAAGTATAGCTATACAACGGGGGAATGCGGCCAGCCTTCTGGGTACCTTGCCCACTGACGGCGATTTAGGCCAATTTTTTTATTTATAGGTAGTTAAGTTAAGTCCTTATATTGTTTGTTTTCATTTTATGTCGTTTAATAATAAATTAGAAAACTTTTTTCTTACTTTCGTGTCGGATCTGGTTTGTAAATAATAAAAGAATGTCAATTATAAACATATATTTGAATATGAACAAAGCAATTTATTAACGACATTATCTTAATTGTGGCTGGGAATCACATGAACAAATAATTATTTAGACGGTTGTACCCTTAATAAACATAATGTTATCAGCCGTTTCCGCGATAGTCACATATTTAAATAAAACAATTTCAACCTTTGACAACGGTTATTGTAAAAGGCTCAAAATAATATAATACGCGATATAATCGATATATATTGTTTTACCTTTATGAAGATAAGATATTGATACAAAGGTCAAAATATGAAAAAAAAATTGAATATAATCAAATACATCAACAATTTATCGACCCTATTTGTCATCGGCACGGTCAGTCGTACCTCTAGTTCGCGGCCTGCTCGCAGCGGCCGTACCAAGAAATGACAGGACGGTTGCGAATATCGCTAGCAATTGGATACATTGCACGGTCACTTACCAAATTGCAACTTGCTTGCTATTCTAAGCCGTCAATGTAAAACGCACATACAATTTGTCACTGAATAGTTCAACCAATTGGTACGCCCAAGTAAAATCATTATGACATTTATGTCAGCGGTTTGTTGTTATATATTATTTGTAAAAATACGTGGTTTTGTCAACTAATAACTAAAAAAATCAATACTTTCATGTGGTACGTGACTCAATAGTCCTTGAAATGTTTATTTACACTCCTATTTTTACAAGAAATAACGGCACAATTTGGCATTTTGCGGATATGTCCGAGCTCATCCTGCAGTCGCGGGTAAGTTGCGACTGGCCTACATTCATGCGACTGGCTCATAGGGCGCGCATCTGTCACACTATAAAGGCCTATCGGCCATAACGCTGCGACATGTTCCATGCCACCGTTAGCTATCTATACTGATCTGTGATTGGAGCTAACTACATAACTATTTTGAAGCTAATTGGTTATTAAAAAATAAGTAATAAATTGGATTCAATCTTAATCATATATTAAACAAGTATTAAATATACATGTATATCAAGAAAATAAATCGATTCTCCTTAATATTTTTTCACGATTGACATTTTGAGGTTATTTTCAATGTCAATAACCGTTCGTTCAAAAATCATAAACACTAGAAATGGCTGTTTAGGGGTTTCCAAAGTCAATTAAAAAAAAGTTTAGAGGTTGTATCCACGGCATGCACAAAAGTGGTCCATACACAAGCACTGAAAATGGCGACTATCCTTTATTCTTGAACACCGTGAGTGTGGCTGTTTACGGGTTTCCAACGTCAATTAAAAAAATTTTACTTTAGTCCCTAGAGATTAATAAAGAGTTTTAGTCCCGATATGCAGGGACTAAAATAACATTTTAAGAGCATGAGAAGTGAAAATATGTATATTTAATGATCTTGTTGAGCAGTGGACGTTTGGCTGAAATGATGGCGATATGAATGAATCATCTTGTTAACATTAGGTAGCAATACTTAAAGCACGCGCTAGTCAATACGTCTTGGTGCCTATCGTCTATAAGTACAGATGATAAGTACCTGTATAAAACCTACTGACTTACGCGTGCTTAAGTATGAATTAATTAAATTGCACTCTTGTCATCCCATTGCGTAACATGCACATACATGCGTCCACATGCACTTACATACCTCCATAAAATGCATGTACGTTTTATGATAGGCCCTATTATGTTATGTGCTTTCACTCTCAATGCAATTCTGCATAAACTAGTTATGCGTAGAAAAAGTTACATTGCGTCCCACAGTATACTCAAAGATATTTTTCTACTCCAGCACTTAAATCTGTAAGATGACTTTCAGCGGTATCCAAATTAACGTCATTTGAGTAACGATAAGAAAGTCTATTTGTCTAGAAGGTAAATTGAATATTTCATTTATTGAATGTTTATGCGTTTTGACACCTACTCAACTGATATAGCCTTCATTTTGTTACAGTTATATAATTATAGCAAAATTGCCTTGTCAAAACGCATAAACATTCAATAAATGAAATATTCAATTTACCTTCTTTCATGTTGCCTCATTACCTACTTGTTAAAGCGTGTTGTTGTAGAGTTTCGTAGCTTCAAAGTGCGTAGTTAGGGGTAATTAGTAACTTAGTGACCATATTGCTGAATGGGCAACCTACTAAGGTCTACAAGTAGTAATTAAAACTTTGTACGCACGTGACATTACGGACTTTTTGCTACTGTAAAACTCCGGATCCTTCCACTGGCCTACGTGGGTCTGGAAACACTTCTTGCGACACTCGTCTGTACACGCGGTGGGAAATTCTATTCTTACTACCTACTTACGTCCCTACAAGGCACTAACAGCATTCGCTATTCTATTATAGTTAGAAATCAGAATGTTATTCCGTAATAATAGCGTGGTACAATTATGGACCATTTCTATAGACGGTTTTACTGCCGCAGTGCCGTCATTTAGACGAATACGTCTATCCTACTTTATTTTATGTCTATTGAGTAACATATTAATCCGTCTGACCCATACGTGGCTTGAATGCTTTTGGCTGATTGATTTGTAATAATTAATTATTACTTAGGTGTGTATCTCTCGGCTCTCGGTGCACTCGTGATTCTCGTGAACTCAACAATACTGTGCGGGCTTTAATTTCCGTGACCTAGTTTGATGTTGTTTGACTATCTGTGAAAAGACTACACAATCTCGAGTTTAATTTTAAGGTTTTTCGAGTATTTCGATTACTGGGAAAGCAGATATATTATTAGTCTATAATAAGTAGGTAATTATGGTCTCACGTACGTACGTAGTCAAGTAGGAACCCTCATAGAGCTTCACCATGTCTGTCTCAAAGAGTATAATAATAGTATTGTCTGTCTGTCTGTCCTTCGGCTTCGGCGTCCTTTTTGTGTATTATTTAAGTAGTCACACTACTATCACTACATAGTATAAAATAAAGTCACTTTTTCTGTCCCTATGTCCCTTTGTACGCTTAAATCTTTAAAACTACGCAACGGATTTTGATGAGATTTTATTTAATAGGTAGAGTAATTCAAGAGGAAGATTTTTATGTAGGTATAGTACCCGTGCGAAGCCTGGGCGGGTCGCTAGTATAGTATACTATAAATTATAAATATTAGATGTCATATACCAAAGATAAAAGACCGAGTAGCCGAGCGGTACACACTTCAGCCGCGAAAGCTGAGTACGTGGGTCCCCACCTCGGACGTTGGTGATCTTGGTCTTTTTTCTTTAGTATATGACATTTCATATTTACTATCTATTTTTAAATATACAAAATTATACTTAGAATTATCCCCAGCTAAAATTAGAAATTTTCATGTTTTCCCATACATGACTTAAAGCCCATTCATCCTTATTTGTATTATCTAATACTTAAAAAAACTTCAAACACTAACACCATTGTGATTCTTCGAGTTCATTTTAAGGAAAAACAGAACACTCACATAGGATCACTTAATTCCCGTTTGAGGACTTGAGCAAGCCTGGAAATCATTGACCCTCGATTGGTCATCCAATTTCTCGTTCAAATAATACAAGCGCTCTAGGATTTTAATAGTTTAATTGTTTTTGAAAGATAACCGGATGAACGAAATTGAGCATCACGCATCGCCTTATACAGATGAGATGATTATTGAATTACTACAGGGACGGTCACGCTGAGCTGAGCAACTATCACTACAGAGACTTGCAGAAATTGCACTAAAAACTCTCATAACTAATTATGAGTTAACTGATTCTTAACTATCAATTAACGATCAATTAACTCATAATTAGGATTTTTTTTTCTGATTTCTTGGTTCCGTAGTGAAAGTTGCCCAGCGTCTTTATAGTACCCCGTTCACTCCAGCTCATGTCATGACCCAAGAATCACCCTGTATGACTGTATAATGTCCAATATAACACTTTTTTATGCAATATTGTAAAATGTGCGTACTCCAGCATATTTGGTAGGTAATTAAACCTCGAATTAAGCCTATACCACATTTTTTTATGGAAAATGCAAATAAATACTTTATGAGAAACTGTTTGATATGTGTAAAATGAAATGAACCCAACGTAAACCGCGCCTCCCTTTTTAATTATGAATAGGCAGCTTATTACGTTTTTTTTGGAATGGCAGATATAAGTAATTTTACGAGTACTAACATAATAATACAAAAAAAGACTACAGATATTATATTGAATCCTTTATTTATTTTGCATAAACTTAAATTACGAAATCTATGTAACTTGCATGTGGCGCATATAAATGTCATTTATTACAACCTTAACACATTTAAATATACCTACAATATACCCTATAATCATGTCACGTAAATGTTTCGGCATGGGGTATTACGTAACTAACTATTACTGTCACTATCCTACGCCATTGAATATGTATAGCATACCAAAATTGATCCCTTGTTTGGTCGACGCTTCTGTTGCAAAATTCCTATTGAATGTAAAGGAGCGGGTTTCTCTTGTTTAAACTAGTAAATTAACCACTTTAAAAAACATATTTTTCTTGTTACTGTTGTTAATGGTTGTACTTTGTGTAAGACGGTTATCTCATGCTTATCATGAATTATGTAAGAAAGGCAAATATTTAGTAGACCACATTCGGCAATAGGTTGTACTTTACCGTCATTATCGTAAAAACGATCTGATGAGTTCGGGTTAATGTATAATGTAAGCCTGTCGATGTAGGCTACACAAAGGCTTCTTCATCTCTATCTCGCGTAACACTTATTTTGTAATAATACTTCTAAGCAGTAATCATATCTTATTGTATCGCAGTAATAAACGTCTTGAGTAGAAAAAATATCGGAAGAGAGCCACGATGGATTTCAGTTTATATCTAATCACAATTGGTCTAGGTAAGGATGACGCCATATAAGAGATGTGCATTTGTTCGAATAAAAAGTTCTACGAATCATTATTTGAATTCGAGTAATTTTATTGCGCTAGTACCGCAATGCATTTTACTACTACGAATTAATTTATCCGTCGAATGTTTTTTCACAAATTTAGTAAGTTTGTATTGAATATATTGCATTATTAATAAAACATATTAAAGTACCTATTTGAATAGAAGAACAAAATAAATCCTTAAATATTTTTTGTGGATTAATCCGAATAGAATATATGTATAGATAGGTACCTAATAAATAATTTCTCATTTGAAAAGTAGATAGTCGATTTATTTGCGAATAATTGGTTACTTACGTTAAACATTTGGGGGTTTTGGGAATATATATTCACGAATAGAAAAATATTCGGATAAAAAAATTGACTAATATTCAAATGTAATTTTAATTCAACCGCCTAAAATGTGAAGTTTACGTGAGCCGAATATTTTATGTGGTCTACTTAGCTTCAGTGACATCAAGCCTGTTGCATAAATGTCTCGTTTAATTTTCTTTACAATAAATTATACAGTGGAACCTGGATAATTGAAACCTCGATAATTGAAATACCTGGTTAATTGGAACGAAATGCCCGGTCCC
>JALPQI010008350.1:0-43972 GCA_025490895.1 Thaumatotibia leucotreta | reverse complement strand
GAACGTGGCCATATACAAACTAGTTGCCCGAAAAGAAGGATTGCATCTCATTGGGAGATTGGGCCACGATGTTACCATTGTGGAGAACGTGGCCATATACAAACTAGTTGCCCGAAAAGAAGGATTGCATCTCATCGGGAGATTGGGCCGCGATGTTACCATTGTGGAAAACGGGGCCATTTACAAACTAGTTGCCCGAAAAGAAGCAGCAGGAGAGAACGAGATGAATCCCCTGTGACCAGGAATAGGGGTTCTGTACGACCAGAGCCGCAGCAGGGAAACGAGTAAGAGCCAGGACTAAGGGACGAGTGCTGGCTGGTGGTCGAAATGTCCCAGTAGTGATCTCACAAGTCAACGACGGGAATAGTCTGGTCGTCAAGGGAGAAATTGGTGGAATACCATGTAACCTTACTATCGACACCGGAGCTTCTCGGACGGTGATTAATTCTTGGCTTCTGAAACACCTGACTCGAGGTCATGTAGTCCAACCGAAGCATCTACAGCTGCTTACAGCCACTGGCCATCATATTCCCATCAAGGGAGAGACAGGAATGGATTTAAGAATCGGCAAGCACATTTATCGGCACAAAGTGATTGTTGCCGACATAATTGATGACTGTATTATTGGACTAGATTTTATGAGGTGCCATGGTTATAAAATTGACATGGAAGTTGGAGTCCTGAAAACTAGATTTGATGAGGTTCCTATGGAAGGAAGAATTAGTGGGAATATTGACTGCTCTAGAAGAACTGTTCTCCTACCAAAGGCACAGGTTCTAGTCCCAGTGCGTTTACCAGGAACAGCAAGTCAAGGGAGGTCGTCGATGTGTAGTTGTGGAAAAAGTATCCAACGGTAAACCAAGGATGGCAGCTCGTACAGTGGTTACGAAGATCAATGACGTTTCATATCGGATTTGGAGGAATTTACGGAGCCCATGCAAGATTGTTCACGTTGACCGGCTCGCAAAATACCACGGAAATAATGATGCTCGGGACGAGCATGTCTTAGGAGGGGGTAGTGTTACGCCGGTGGCATGATAAAAACTACAAATATGATTTTAGACACGTTAGAAGCGTTTTCAGCAGGCTGAAATGCGTTTTCAGGCCGTTTCAGAAGGTCCTCTTTCACATACTACAAAATCAAATATTCACCCCAGATACCGTCGTTTTCAGGCGCCTGAAACATGTTTTCAGGCCGTTTCAGGATACCCTCTATCGGATGGCGCAATAACCTGAAAACCCGTTTTCAGGCGTTTTCAGGACCCCTTTTGGGCCTCTCAAGTACAAATCGGTATATAGCTAAATTTCCCATAGGAGTGAAAGAGAAAGCACTATTAGATAAAGACAGCATGAGAGAATGTTCTGGAAGGATGTGAATGAGACAGCTATAGAGAGAACATTCTGGACGGGTGTGAAAGAGAAACCTGTAGAAAGAGACAGCGATACTCTAGAATGTTCGCGCACCTAACTCGGGAACTTTCTAGAGTCGAATCTTCTCGTACTTTGTAGATTTGAGTGGCTGGTATAAATACACAGCATGACCCGGCCGGGAGTAGTTTCAATTGAGAAAGCGAAGATATAACATAAAGAGCGAAAACTGCGAATCGACTGCGAGTTTGAGAGTGAATCAGTGTGACGTGTTAAGTGTGTGATTACTGTTTTAGTTTGGTGTTTGTTCCTTTAATTAGTAATTAAAGTGTCAGTTTTAATTAGTGGCTTATTTATACATTTTCTATAGAAAACCCACCCCACGAACGTAACATTATGATTATTACATGACACATAGGGATTTCGGGATTCCTGGAACCTTGAAAATCATGTCAGCAGATATTTTCAAATATCAACAGTTTTTAATGCAATTTAATATTTTCTAAATTAATAAGTTCTCAAAAACAAAATTCATGTTATTTCTTTAAATCCATTGATAAATCCAGCTTGAACTGTATACTTTTTCATGATTATTATTTTATAAGTTAATCATATATTCAAGTAAAAAATATTTGTAACATCGACTACACTGCTCTCTGTTCAATAAATGCCACCAAAATCCAAACTCTATGATAGACATTTTCATCCTTAGCTATCCATACAAAGAATGTGTCCAATTTTGTTACTTCTTTACAATCGAATCAACTTTAAAAAATAATGCAATTAGAATTTGACAGAGCGTATACTTTAATTCATCGCCATTATTTGTCATTTATTAATCGTTTTCTGATAAATATAGATGTGCTCGTAATAGTTTGGCACGACGAAGGCAGTTCTCACGAATCATTTGTCAACTAATTAATTAGCTCCACGTTCACATGGGGTTTATTAATAAACTCGAGAAATTAAACCCCCGTTACAAGTGAGATTATATATTATGATACTCAATATACCTAATACTCGTACCTACTTATAATAACCGAAATTCATCAACCTTCTGTGCAGTAACATATGAATGGTAACGCAAAAACGTTCCTTTTACGGCGACTTAGCTTTCCGTGTATAATACTCGTGTGTGTTTTAAATACCAGAATTCCGATATTACCTATGCAAAAAATTCCGGAATTGCAAGCCCTAACCTAGATAATTTCTCTAGTCCATGAACTCATACGTTGCATATCAAAAGACTGCAGATAATTGTAAAGGTTTCGATTAGGAAGTCCCCCCACTATAACATATTTTTTATATGATTTCTACTCAGAATTGCGAGCTCTTTCGATCCAAATAGGAGAAAATTATTGCCCCAAAATTTACATACATTTTTCGAACTTTCCATTCAATTACCGGCATACAAAATGTATGAAAAAATGGTAACGGAATGGGAAAATTTTTGAGACAAAATTTCTTTTCTATCACTATCGAAAAAGATCACGATTCAGAGTGGAACTAAAATTTAAAAAAAAAATGTCCCCATTAAAAATACATATGGGCCTCAAAAGAATAGCATAGCAGATGACTTCAGCTTGCAAAAATTTCGCCCGCTGCGCCCACGAATCATAAATCCAATTCCCTTTGAACATCGCAAATATGAACTAACAATTAAACAAACATAAGATTAATAATAAACACTCTCGCTTTCAAAGAAAACATTAATAAAAACGTAATACTATAAATAGAGGATGAAAACAAAATGACGAAGGACGCACACCGGAATAACTTGATGCATCAGACTTAGCCTTGGAGACGAGCCAAGCGTCATGCAGTGTCAGAACCTCGTATCTTTAACCTGGATTGACAGTGAGATACGAGATTTTGAAACCGTGTTAAATCTATTGCTTGTTGTTTGTGGCTGCGATAGTGATAAAGTATTCCTATTTGCAAATCGCAGGTGAGATAAAATCTAATTTGGGTAATCTTATTATTCAATTTGAATTTTTGTATCGGTTTTTATTTTAAATTCAAAGTTTCTGTTTCTAGTTTGATTCTAATAAATAGTCTATTTATAAGTAAACAGTAAAATGGATCCATTGGCAAAGGGACCCAAAGGTGAGTGTGCCACAGGGAACTATCATCGGCCACCTATTTTAAACAGTAATTTCATTACAGAGCCGATTTGTACTATTATTTTCGGAACTTTTGTTTTGTTGATTAAGTTTGTTTTCTAATTGAATATTGCGGTAGATATAAAAATGTCACAGTTGTTCACAATAGACAAAGTACCTTTTATTGACACGTGTTTGTGTGTGAAAGAGTCGAACGCTTCAACTAGCTCAACCATTATACGCCACGTGTTATATTTATTTTAAGTCTAGACGATTGAAGATCTTTATAAATACATTACAGAGTGCTTCTATTAAATGAGTGCATGAAGCAGATCAGAGCTAACCCGTGCGTTCATGACATCATGGCTTAAGGTGATGGAATAAGATCTTTTTCATTTATTTAGATTTACGTCTATTAATTTAACGCATTTAAGTATTGCATTTATTGTAATAACGGAACTTATTGTTACTTACGCTATAGTTTTAATTTGTATTTTATAAATCTGTTACATATATAGTTTATGTATCTATTTTAATGACTGTGTTGATGACAGAACAATATTCTTAATATTTTGGTTTGAAACCAAAAAAATACACAAGACTATGTAGGTAAGTAATGAGTAACTTAAGGTACCATATTTAGCACCACGACCATACCATATGTGGTGGCCATATTTATTGTCCGGTCAACAGATTGGGAGACGCTAAAAGCCGCGGAAAATATAACATTACATAGCGGGAATTTACGTAAATTATGTATGTGTCCACCAAAGATGCGTTAGTTATGAAAATTATATACATACTAGTATATATTATTTTTAAATTTCTATAGGTATTTCTCAAATGTTATATTGAATCGACTGCATTAAACGTAACTGAAATTAATTTGGTGCCGTTTGTGGTGACGGCAGGAAGAATACATTTGTCACCACCCCAACTCTTCCTGCGGGTGTCGTAAGAACCGACTAAGGGATTGAAATGTCACTGGCCATTTTTGATAACGACTGATGATGGGCAGCAGCGTCATCATAGTGGACACAGTACTGCGATCGCCAATCCGCTTGCCCAGCGTGGCGATTATGGGCATTTACCTCCTAATGCGTCTATACGCATAGGAGAGGCCTACGTCCAGCTGTGGACTATCACAGGCTGATGAAGTGATGTGAAATTAATTTACCTAGTCTCAATGATACCAAAAGATAATAACATTGATAATTTGGTTAATTTAATACCATTGAAAGTTGCACAAATCTCATCCACGCACAACTAGCACTCAATTGTGTTAAAAGGAACACACAAAATTGGACTCTAACACTACGTCACAAGGGCAATCGTCTGGGTGCATTAAGTTCGGTCGTGCGTCACGTCACACCTAAGGTGTACCTTCTCGGGAACATTAGTATTGTACGGAGAATATTCTCGAGCGGAAGAGAACATTCTCGAACAAACTATTCTCGAACAGAAGAGAATATTCTCGAGAACGGCACAAACCTCACCTACTGTCACCATGCCGCAAGCCACTACGCTACTGCCAAGCCAAAATGTCCTGTCTTCAAAGACGTTGTGGCTTGGGGGCTTCGACCTTTGGGAAAGCTGGCTTGATCGGAATTCTATTTGTGAGGATTGGTGGCCAAATAAATGTATGTTTGAACACACTCAAGTGGCTTTAGATTAACTTCGAGACATATGGGCTTTTCTTTCATCCCACTATTGTCTATAAATTCCGATTGGGCCTTTACTATAATGCAATACAAACAAATATTTTTTCTTTTACTCTTTTCAATTTACCAACCACATATTATATATTAATCGACATTATAGTACTTGAAAATCTCTCAGACCAGCCAACTCTCCATTTTGGTATCTACTTTGAAAACCCATTCGGAACTTCACTTGACTTGTCTTTCTCTTTTTGTTTAAGTATGTATTCTTTTTAAATATTATTACTATTTAGCAAAAGTTTTATTACATTTTATTAAGATTATGAACGTATTGCATCCTTGCCCTCTTATTTATGTCAAGTAGTCAATGTCAATATTATAGGCAATAAATTATGACCAGATCGGGATATTTTGAATACAAAACCTGGGTGATCAATTTCAATAATATAGGCACTAAATTAAGACCAGATCGGGATATTCTGAATACAAAACCTGTGTGATTTTAGGGTAAGATTTTTAAATACATAATAAGTCGTATTGCGTTGCGTGTTTTAGAGCAAACTTGATCAGGGATTCAAAAATGATCACATTTTAGTAAATATTTTAGTTCAGTTTTGAAGTGAACTAATTTCCTAATTGGACAGTTCATTGAATGAAATAAAAACACTTCCTCCTAATAGCAAAACGCTATAAGCAGAGCAGACTAAAGATAAAGAAAGAAGTGAAGATCCGAACATTTCTTCAGGCCATATAACCGCGAACTTCACCTATTTGCCACTATCATTGCATAGGGACAAAGAGGACTGGGCAATTTCATCTGATTTCAACAAACGGTACTGGATGGTTTCTCGAATGGAAGAAAATAAGACCCTTTTTGGAATTGGCTATGTAAAGTTTTCTGAAGGTATGGATATTATATTTTTCCCTGATAGCCGTCGTCTTAAGGTTACTGATTGCGGACGAACGCATTAAGCTCTTTTCATCCATAAAACTGCACAAATATCACCTCACTAACTTAAAAAAAGATTATTAACAATTTATAGGAAATAAAAATAAAAAAGCCGCATTTTCTTTAACCTTTAGACGATGGCTATCAAGGAAAAATATAATATACCTTACCTTACCTTCGGAAATCTGTACATAGCTAATAAAATTGACACTGCTCTGAATCTAACAGAAGAAATCATCGGCTGACAACCAAAAGTCACTATAAAAACTGTCACTACTCTTAGCAACCTCTTATGTCAGTATTGAATCAGAACTGAGATACGATCTCTATTTCAAGTAGGTATTTGTTACTTAGTGAGTTTTGGTTGTCAACCGACGAAATTTTGATTTTGCAGTTGCACCATGAGGGCAATCCCCATTTTTTTGTATCAGAAACCATGCAGCATGTTGACAGATGGAATGGCCCAACGGCAGGCCAGTACCGCATCTCGCTTGGCTAGCTGGCCGACGATCCTTTGCATGGCCCGCTCGGTCTCTTCGAGCCTCGCTCTGAGTGCTTCCAACTCGACGTCCCCTGTTTATATCACGATCATTATCGTCAATATTTCAGTGTTATCGTGATTTTACATTATTGTTAACATTAAAATGTTCACTCGATCGGCCGCTTGGCCATCGACCTGAGCGCTTCCAACTTAAAGTACCCTGTTTTTATCACAATCATTATTGTCAATATTTCAGTCTGATCGTGATTTTACATTATTGTAAACATTAAAATGTTCACTCGATCGGCCGTTTGGCCATCGACTTGAGCGCTTTCAACTTGACGTCCCCTGTTCATATCACGATCATTATCGTCAATATTTCAGTCTGATCGTGATTTTACATTATTGTTAACATTAAAATGTTCACTCGATCGGCCGCTTGGCCATCGACCTGAGCGCTTCCAACTTAAAGTACCCTGTTTTTATCACAATCATTATCGTCAATATTTCAGTCTGATCGTGATTTTACATTATCCTAACAATTATTGTTACATTAAATTCTTCACTCGCTCGGCTTCATTGACTATTACCCTGAGCGCTTTCCAACTTACTTGACGTGCCCTGTTTTTATCACGATCATTGTCGTTAATATTTCATTCTGATCGTGATTTTACATTATCGCAAATCATTATTGAAAAAAAAAAAAAAATCTTTACTAGATTGGTCTTTTTACCATCACCCTGGGAGCTTTCAACTTGATGTACCCTGTTTTTATCACGATCATTTAAGTCTGATCGTGGTGTTACATACCAACCATTATTGTAAAAATTTAAATCTTCTTCGAGGCCCTTAAAGCTTTCAATTTGGCGTCCCCTGTTTTAATCACGATAATTATCTTATCATCAATATTTAAGTCTAATCATGCTCTTACATAATCGTAAATCATTATCATTAAAATTATAAGATTTCGCCAAGACAAAAGTTTATGATCTGGATTGAAGAGCTTTTTAATTACTTGTCTTGTCTCTTTTAGTGTCCTGTGTGAAATAGGCACTTTTTATACTCGTACTATCACAGGTAGGATTAAAAGGCCAACTTTTCCTAATGACTCTTAATATTTGTCGTTATCACAACTCAGGGTGTTTTTGTTCTGAATAAGTACAAGGTGATAAATATATTCCTGCTGTTATAATTACATTGTTTCTTTCGTCTTGAATTATAACGCAATTGCTTAAAATAGTTAAACTTTAAAAGTCATATATTATGCTATCAATCTTGTATGATTAACCTACTCTCAGGTATTTGCTGATTTTCATAAATATTATTACTAATGTCAATTCTTTAGTTAAGTTTTTTATAGAACTATGAATGACGCGATAACCTTCCACGGTCATTATTATTAATGGACCGACCTACTTGTGAATTTAATTAGTTTCCTGTTAAATATCCCGTTTTCCTGTTTATAGTTTTATAATCCAACCAAACTTATACTTACTTGCATCCCTTTCTTTAGGTCCTGCGTGCGATAGAGACAAATAAGCATATTGGTTTACATTGACTAAAAGGTAACGAATTTCGTGATGAAATTCAACATTTTTTAAACAATTGACAGTCAGAATTCTATTATAAACATTCAAATTTCATTTATGATTAAATGAGATGATGAGATGACATTCAGTATTCTACTGAAAAAGCAATTGCCCAGGTGAAACAAATAAGAATGAAAGTAGTCAAAGGAGACGAGCTTAGCCAGATAGTAAAATAACTGAATGTTTCTTGTCAAATTAACGGAATTGCATTTGTAGTAGTATCGTGTATTTATTCACTACGTGCGACATCTATCGAAGAGTCTAGGTCTTCATTATCAGCACTGACCCCGCGTTCACTGTATGGTGTTTACAATATTACAGGAATCTTAGAGAAAGGACCTTTCTCTTTTTTTGTTAAATTTCCACACGACAAAAAGTGAACCTCACCGAAAAAACAAGCTTAAACCCCTTATTCATAAAAACTTACAAAGCGTCAGTATTTATGTTTTGACGAATGTCAAATTGATGTTCAAATTGACAGACAAGGACTATGGTAACTCAGTACCTAATACTTTTTTATTACATTTGTGTGATTACTTCTATAAATTACATTTGTGTGTGTACTTTGAAATCTAGATTATAAATTACACATACAAAAGTAATCGCAAGGAGTTACGTTTTGCCCAACTCAGTTTAGGGTGGGTTACTCCAATCCCTCTGACAACGCGGATTCGTTCACTAAGAGTGCTCGTACACCTGTAAGTTCTTACGTAAGTTACAGGGACGGAGCTATACTAAGGAATGAGAGGTGAGTATCACTATCTCATTCCTTAGTATTGTCTCGTCCCTATAACTTACGTAAGAACTTCCAGGTGTAATCCCGGCCTGTAAGGTTTTACGTAAGTCGTAGAAACGAAGCTGCGAAGCTATACTAAGGACTGAGATAGTGATATTCACATTTCATTCCTTAGTATAGCTCCGTCCCTACAACTTACGTAAGAACTCGCACATGTAATTCCGGTCGTAAGTCATCATAAGGGCTTACGTAAGAAACTTACGAGTGGAATCCTAGTGTCACTGGTGCATTCCACGAAAAAGTCTACTTTGTCGGGAATGTGACGGCTATGACCGCTACCTTAGAAATATATGGAAAGGGCGAGAATTCTCTATAAATACAAACATCCAATTATAAAATGAAGATACACCAAAAATTGTATTCGTAACTTTCATAGACGGTGGTGGAATACACGTACTCCTAGCAAAACCGCTACAAATTCAATTCCGAATGGTCTCTATGATGCCACACAGGTTACAAAAGACTTACCCAGTTTGGAGTCAGGGGAGGTCCTGGAATCGTCTCTGAAGACTCGGCGACGGAACTGCGGGTCAGGGGCTACATGCTCGTAGGGGATGGAGCCTGTTCTTTTGAACAGTATCTGGAAACATCAATTATTGACTGAGAAGAATACTGGACGTAGGCCTCTCCTATTAACTATGCGTATAGACGCATTAGGAGGTAAATGCTCATAATCGCAACGCTGGGCAAGTGGATTGGCGATCGCGGTAATGTGTCCACTATGATGACGCTGCTGCCCATCAGCTCAAACTATCATCAAATAATGGTAAGTGACACTTCAATCCCTTAGTCGACTCTTGCGACACCCGCAAGAGGAGTTGGGGTGATCAATTGACTATTTATTTATTGATTATTATTGACTGATAGTGAGGGTGGTGACGGCAGTAGAAATACGTGTCACTACCCCAACTCTTCCCGTGGGTGTAGTATGAATCACTTAAGGGATTGAAATGTGACTGACCATTAATTTATCGAAGATTGATGATTGGCTGCAGCGTGATCCACAAGAATACAATTAACTGTACCGTTTACTCATGCAGTCGTTGACTAATAAATCTAATAATATTTGATACATATAATACTTCAGTGTTTTCTTATGATAATATTATTTGGAACACATTTTATGCAAATTTTGATATTTCACTATCCTTCAGAGAGAAATCCGTAATTATCATAAGGGGTCTGATAAACACAAGACCAAAACCCCAGTGAGGCCTAGGGAAGACAGTTCAATAAGTAGTACATAACTATAATATCTTAGTCAGCGTATACATGGAGACCACGGTAAAATAAATAACTATCACGAAACCCAAGTATAAGTTCTGTAATCTTGTATGTGATAATAATCACCAAATTAAAAATTTTAAAAACCTACTTTAACCGATTTCTTCAAGATCCCCGATTTGTTTCCATCATTGGTTTCCTCAAATCCTACTTTCTGAATGCAAATTCTTGTACCTAAATGAATGAAAATTACTAAAAGAGCTATACATGTACCTATAACATTTGAAGAGATCTCGATTTCTCCAAGATCCCATCGTCAGACCCCAACTTGGTGTCGGTTAAAAATTGAAATGAAAAATAAGCCAGCATCGATCGACCCCAGCTGCAAAAGCCATACACACAAACGAATAGAACATAAGCATAGTACCTTGCTCAGCGTGTAGACGAAGAACACGATGATGCAGATGGTGTATATGGGCATCACGAAGCCCATGGAAGACTTGGGGGCCGGTACGGGACCCCCTGGGGACCCCAGCGGAGGTCGCATGCCTGGGATCGGTGGCGGCTGTCAACATAAACAAATGAAGGTCAATACACAGATATCTCGCGTGGTTTCGGGAGTAACAATTAATTTGTGATTACCCCAAATTTTCCCGTGGGTGGCCTAAGAGTCCGCTAAAGGATTGAAGTATAAAATACCATTTATTCATTCATCAAAAGTTGATGATGGTCAGCAGCATCATGAATCAGTACACACTACTGCGATCGCCAACCAGCTTGCAGAGTGTTATGGGCATTTACTTCCATAAGCTTCCATAAGCAAGAGGCCGTTGTCCAGCAGTGGACTTATATAGGCTAATGATGATGATACAGATATTCCCAATGACTTTCAACTTCTGCGCTGACTTCGATTTAGACGTGGTCACGCGAGGCTGTTTAATACGACGCAGCCGAATGTATTTACATTTTACAATATCATCCATCAATTTATGCTATTTCTAGGCAATCGAATGTATATCAGAAATTTTAGATTCGTGTGCGTCAAATCGAACACTTGCAAATAATATTTAAAAGAAATTTGCATTGTTATATCACTGTACTAATTAAAATGGGTGACGATTTTGAGGACGAAAAAACATTACTGAGATCAAAAGTTTTTGTAACCTGCAATGACTGTGCCTCCGTAAACAGTTTAAATAAAATAAATTCCTATACACCAAAATGGTGGAACCTTATTCTTAACGGTAGCGATGCACATCGAAATGTTAGAATTATAAAAAAAAATATCCTATACCTGCTTTCCCTGATCCATGCTCTAAATCACAATTTTCCAACTGATCGCGCGATAAATTTTCCTCGACAGGACATTTCGAGTGCGCCGACGCAACTGACCGTTATAAACGTCTTTACGATCACGCGTTATGGCTTCCTGTGTTTACTGGTAAACGTTTCTTGCGAGCGATGGCGGTTGTTGTGACACACGCAAGTCAAAAATGTGATGGAAGGAACACATGAATCAGGCGCGGATTCAGGACTTCGTTCAGGAGGGGGTAGGGCAATGACCTATGAAATGATGGTACTTTATACTTAAAACAGCACCTAGGTATACCTAAGTCCAGTGTCAGGGGTGACGACTGCCACCATTACCCCCCTTCCCGCCCGGATCCGCACCTGACGTGAATAATGTTTTCAGACATAAGCCGTTTGGTGACGGCAGTAAGAATACATTTGTCACCGCCTCAACTCTTCCCGTGGGTGTCGAAAGAGTCGTCTAAGGGATTGAAGTGTCATTAACCATTTATTTATCGAAGATCATCAGCATTGTCATCATAGTGGACTTACTACTTCGATCGCCAACCTATTTACCTCCTACTCCTAATACGTCCGTACGCATAGGAAACAGGAGAGGCCTTCGTCCAGCAGTGGACTAATAAATAGGTAGGCTGGTGATGTGATTTGGAATTCGCGTCTTTAGCTGACGCGTCAAAGACGACACGAAGCTTCGTAGTTGCGCTTTTCGGCCTCAAAATACAATGATGTGGTATATAATACTTGCCCTGGCCCATGGGTTTTGCAGGCACCAAGGACATGTGACCACTTTCGATGTAATCAGTCATGAAATCAACATATTGTTGTTTCAAGTCTGGTTCACGAGACAGGCGCTTTTCGATAGCGTGGAAGCGTCGCAGCGCTATCGAGAGCCCTGGAACACCGGCTCAGCGTTGTCCTTGAAAGGAAGGCACACGAAATACCGACCAGTCTCGTCACTTGGTCAGTTGGTCTTAATAAATAATAAATAAATAAATATCTTGGGACATCTTACACAAATCGACCTAGTCCCACGGTAAGCTCAATTAAGGCTTGTGATGTGGGTACCAGGCGACGATATATATAATAGATAGATACATATAGATACTTAAATACATAGACAGCCATGACCGAGGAACAAACATTTGTGATAAATAAATACACAAAGAATGCCCTCGCCGGGATTCGAACCCGGAACCTCCAGCTTCGTAGGCAGGGTCACTACCAACTAGGCTACGGAGGCTGACAGGCCCTATCCGACGCCATACACGGCATGCAGGGTTTTCCCGTAGTAGGTAAAATATATAGGATTTTCTCATACGATTTATACGTATTTCCTCGTATAGTCCTTCTCATTGCTTTCTATGAGGGCGACCCTAAATAAATCTCATGGACGTTGTCTAATATGCCAGTAGCCTATCCCACAAAACTTTACAAGCGTACAATTCTGCAAAATTCGAAATATGGGAAAACGCTGTATGCCCATTACGGTGTAGGATAGGAGATCAGAATGCTTAGCCAAGTTGCCAATCGCTAACGCTTAGAAGCGTATCGTAGTTTTCCCTCTCTGTCACTCTTTCATATTAGTGCGACAAAGACAGTTAGCTGCCTTTCGTTTACGATTGACGATTAAGCGTTAGCGATTGGCAACTTGTCTAAGGACCCTGGACTTTAAAACCGAAAAGAACTTAAGAAACCGTTCAAAAGACTCTAGCAATTTGGTGATATCAGCGAACTCATCTTGTATTTGACAGCAATTCGCGGCCTTCTCGCGATTATGTGTTTCTTTTATATCATATTGATTAAAAAGAGACCATTCGGTACGTGAGGGCCATAAATTGCTGTTAAACATAAGTCTTAAACAGCAATGCCGGTCAAAAGGGCAGAGGACCAATAAAACGTGTATCAAATGTTGAAATGCTTACCTATCGCTTTGTACCTAAGTTACAATCCTGATAAAAGAAGCATCTTTATTACATTTGGCATCTGTCTTCTATGAAACAGTACAGCAATTTAAGAGAAGTTGTATTTCATGAACACCTACGTTATTTTCTATACCCGGCACAAAAAAACTACCTACTTGTGCACATCATGTTTTTATTTTCCCTACGAGAACTACCATTTACCCAATTTTCGAAGTAATTGAATACCAATTGGATTTTGTAAATACCTGAACTCATTAACTGGATTACTTCTGTCATCGTTTAATGATTTCAACTTCCCATTTTGCAAACCGGAATTGGCACGGTTCCCAATTTCTTTTTAAATACAAATCTTCATTCATGAGGCAATATGTTTTGTGAGACAGAATTTTTCCTATATTTTGACCAAAATGACCAATAAATATAAATTATAATCGTACCTCTACTGTTCTGAAATATTCAAGGGCAAAGAAACTTCCGTGGTAAACTACTATTGGCATCTCAATCCTTTACAATAAGAAGGAGACAACTGAAACGGTCATAAACTGGATGACAAAATAAACTTGGTCTTTTTAGAATTATCATCATCGCGGCACTCAAACATATTTTAAACATTTAGCAAACGGGTTACACGCTTCACATTCGTATTTACATAGTCGCGGATACTCCATGATGAGGATCCTCTAAATGGATCGAAACATGTCGAGCAGTTATCGACTTAAATTACGTAAGTAACTCGTTTCTTTAAAACTTGTAACATCAACACCCTTTGATTGCCGGCTTTTTGCCACGGCTCGCTGAAGACAGCAACCTAATCCAAAGAATTGGTGTAGGCACTTTTATGACACCGACTTCTGTCTGGTGGCTTTATTTATACTGTGGTCAGGTCAGGCGTTAATCGTTTACTTTCGCACTTGCATACTTGTTAGAACGTGATGGCAACGACGACAAACGATTAAACACTGGACCATCATAAGCCTACTGACCTCCAACCCAACGATTTATGCGTCGTTGGACTAAAAGTAAATATGGCGATATATTAAAATGACCACTTGCTTAAATTCGGGCGTATATAATTTTGACGAAGTATAAAAATGTTCACCTGTATATTAGACCAAATATAAACATGTTGCGACACTAGACTAAACGTAAATATGGCAATGTATACAAATGTCCACTTGCATAAGTTCGGGCGTATATAATTTTGACGAAGTATAAAAATGTCCCCCTGTATATGATTGTTGGTGGTGATGAATTTGATCCGTATATGTATTATTATAATCCTGGACCTATAGTAAAGAAAGTAGTCATTTTTATATTCAGACTTGATTAGACTTAGACATTTGTACACTTTGAAAGTAGTCATTTTTATATTTCGACTTGATAAGACATAAACATTTTTATAATTTGATAGTAGTCATTTTTATATTCCGACTTGATAAGAATTAAGCATTCTAAATTATTGTCTTTCTAACACTCGGACCAATTTTATTTTATATGTAGACATTTTTATACATCGCCATATTTACTTTTAGTCCAACGACGCATAAATCAACCCAACACCTTTCTGGTATTGGAATTTCCTTTTCCCTATGACATTTTTACCGAAAAACGATGACAAAATTAGCGCTAGGTAATATTTCGTACATGACTCAAAACATTAATAAACTATTTCGATTCACTATTGTCTATCGGGTACATATCAGCTCACTCATCCCATACGTATCAGACAGAGACAACTCTATAGTCCTACGCGCAGGCGCGAATGCGCGTGAGTCTATTTCTGCTCTGTGTCTAGGCCGCGAATGTGGGTCGCGCAGGGCAATGTCGCGCACTTGATTATCAGTGGGTTCGTATGATTTAATGGATTTATAAAATTGCATTATTAATTAATACCGGTACATTTATTTTCGTACAATTTGATATCGTCATCAGCCTCTCTCCATTGGACGTGGGCCTCTTCTATTATTTGAATGTGATAGTTATGTTATTTCATTTTGGAGTTTTAAACTCAATTAATTATTAATGTTATTATTGTAATAGTAAAATACACACCCTACAATTTAAGAATTGAATGTGTATGCTCTTTAATGTTACACTAACATGTGTACCTAGTGTATGGACCCAGGGTCTGAAATAAATGCTTTGATTGATTGATTAACTATGTGTATCGACGCATTAGGAGGTAAATGCCCATAATCGCCACGCTGGCAAGCGGGTTGGCGATCGCAGTAGAGTGTCCACTATGATGATGATGCTGCCCATCATCAATCTTCTGTAAATAAATTTTCATTGACACTTTAATCCCTTAGTTGACTCTTACGACACCCGCGGGAAGATTTGACGTGGTGACAAAAAATGTATTCTTAAGGTGCATTCAGACCAAACGAACATTCGCTATTCTATCCCCCACTCTACGAAATCAACGAATTACGACGAATCAAGTTTTGTGTAACGAATGAATTTCGTAGAGTGGGGGATAGAATAGTGAATGCTCGTTTGGTCTGATTGCACTTTTACTGCCGCCAACACGCGGCAAAGATAAATACCTACGGTATTCTCACATTAGTTGCCGATACCTTATGGCTTAGGGTATGCATGTATTCATGATAACGAACCACTTTATGAGACTCAAAGCGTCCAGCAGTGGACTGAGATAGGCTGTTGATGTGGTTGTATACTGTCTGTCTTGAATATTTAATACATCGTCATATTTCCTTATGACCTAGTTGATAGTGACCCTGCCTACGAAGCTGAAGGTTCCGGGTTCGAATCCTGGCGAGGGCATTATTTGTGTATTCATTTATCACAAATATTTGTTCCTTGGTCGTGGCTGTCTATGTATTTAAGTATATAGATATCTATTATAATTATATATCGTCGCTTGGTAACCACATCACAAGCCTTAATTGAGCTTACCATGGGACTAAGTCGATTTGTGTAAGATGTCCCAAGATATTTATTATTTATTTATTAAATGAACGAAATCTCGAAGGACCTTATGCATGATTCTTATTAGTTATTTCTTACTTTATCGGATCTCAAAAATTTTACATGATAGTAGCAGTCAGCGGCAGATATTGCAGGGTGCTCAATTGTTTTAACACACTCTTATAGTCTAAGCAATAAGGTCGTGCCAAGTTTATTTTGAACACCCTGCCCGCTTACCAATATCTGCTGCTGCCTGTACAAGTTATGCTAAGAAATCCCATATTCGGTTACAACTGCACACTGTTAGCATTTCTAATTCCGAGCCTTTCAAATGTTAATGTTGGCTTCATTGTCGCTAATGGTCATTTGTGTTTAATTCTTCAAATTTGGAGCGAGTTTCTAGTGCTCATAACCGTTAAGTCTCAATGATTTCTGTTGTTTTTAAAATGCTAGAATACATTAAAGAAATGGGCATATCTTTGAACGTGGCCTGGCCCGTCAAGATTATGATATTTTTTGCGCGGTAATTTTTTTTTTATCGTTATGATATTTTAATAGGAAAAAATCACAAAGACATTTTTGCATGTCAAGTTCCTGCAAAAATAAATGTGTAAAGTGGTTAAATAACCAATCAAGTTACTATACACCGTGTTTTTATTGATTACCGTTAAATTAAAGGGAAGCCTATTTAGGTCAAAAATAATCAATTTCTCTAAGAAACTAGTGTCTTAACTCTTACTGTTATTAAGTTATTAAAAAAATAAGTTTGATGACTGAACAAGTGTATTGAAACCTTTATTACATCCTAATGTTACTTATTTTGACGTGTGCCGTTAGTCACCTGAGATCTTATTCTTAAGGTTCTCTCACACTTGCCATTACAATTATTATGTATGTAAACGAAAAAAAAAAAACGAAATTAACAAAAGCCGATATACCCGGTAACTTCTATTAATGTCCCAAGTAACCTGTCTAATTTAACGGAAATCAATAAAAACACGGTGTATATGAAGATCGAGTTAAGACATCACAGATGCAAGTGATGCAAGCCTTGTGGCAGTAGGGGGAACATTTCCTTGTAGAACCGGTAGATCCTGGGAGAATTACTTCTTGAACTTGCGAAAATAAAGCAAAAGTCCTCACAAGACGGACTGACATAGACGAACTGAAGGGGTGTATTTCTCAAAAGAATTTCACTTGTAATACAAGTACAGTTGTTATCTAATTGATAAGAGTTAAAAAGAGACTGGCACTTGTATTTATTATAACGATGTCCCAATATTACAGGATCCTATGTAATATTTCCCGGTAATTCAATCTGCATTTAACTCAATGTCCAAATTTCAAATTGAGAAATGCGCAACATACTTATACCACTAATTGGAGTTCGAGGCCAAAGAATCTACGAAAATATTGCCACAACAATGAAACGTTCTTACAATAGTAACTCCTTATGTTACTAAAACAGACGTTGAGATATCTTATTTATTGGTAATTTTAATTCTTTAATTTCATCATCATCATCATCATATCAGCCGAAAGACGTCCACTGCTGAACATAGGCCTCCCCCAAAGATTGCCACAATTCTTTAATTTAAAGAAACAATATTATTTACTTATTTTCACGTAAATATGAAATATTTTAGTAAAAACTGAATTATCCGCAATTATTAGTAACAAAGTTGGTATTGCGCTGGTATCACCTCAGGTGTTAATAACATTTGGTACAGCAATTTAACTACACATAAAAAACCCTATTTCTGCATATGGTTAGAAAATTGCAGAATAATATATTGTAGCGTGCTTTATGTTCACATTTCGTATTCGTAAAATTCCTTTGACCTACTAATTTCTTTGGCAATGCTATAGTTCTCCATTTAAATTATCATACAGATGTAACGTTTTGTTTTCTTCCGTAGGTTGTTAACAAAGTGACCCACTTGGTTCAGCCATGTTTAGGCTTTTATGGGAGTGTATTCGATTTTTACCCAGGACTCAGGAGGATAAGTAATCATAAAAGACAAATAAAAAATAAAATACAAAAAATGCTTACATTTTACATTTCCAAATTTCTTTCCCATAATTTTAACCCGTAATAAGGCAGGGGGCTTAGTAATTTAACCATACCTACTGTCTTAATAAATATGGCACGCTGTCGTTTGTGTTCACTGGTAATTCAACTTCTTTTTAAAATAGGCTTTGAAACGTTGGCTGTTATCATTTTAAGTTCTTTACATGAAAATTTTGTGTCATGTCATTTCTATGTTAGTTAAGAGAAAATAAACGTTTTTAGGTATTTACGTGTTTTTAAGAAAATCCTAGTTGTGACAGCCATATTAAACAAAATGGCGTACAAACAATACGGAGGTATATAATGTTTTTATTAGGAATTATTTTACATTAATTAATTAAATAACAAAAAGGTTGTGGAAACCTGAAAACATTATTTGACAATGACATAAGAGACTTTGACAGATTTGACAATAACGCATCTGTCGTAGTTTCGTTGGCCTCGAACTCCAATTACTGGTATAGACCTTGAAATATGGGGGTAGCAATAAGTTAATAGCTTTTGAAAAACGGGCCCATTATCACATAGGGAGTGGATATCGATAATTTTTCGTTGTGGAGATCTATTGAGCAGGTTTTCCGTACCTACATGATGATGATAAATAACAATGAATGCCTAGACCAGACTGTCACTAACTAGCACAAGATCACGAAGCCCCAAAAATAATGAGTATGACATCATGCTCAAACGCGACGGTACATACTTTACTCATCCGTGGCCCAAGTCATAGGAACATATACAATAACAATAAACCCGATTCATTTGAGATGGCATCAAGAATACGATACGATTTGAAGATGTTGACCGGAATCATTACGGGACACAACACCCTCAATAGGTATCTTAAGGTGATGAGAATAAGCAAAGAAACAGCCTGTCCACATTGCGGGAGAGACGAAACTAGTCGAAATGCATTATGTACACACCGGCGAGATGTACCTAATGTATTTGACAGGGATATGTTGGAGGAGAAAGAAATCAGGGATGTCTTTCGGTTCTGCAAGTAAACAAGGAGGGTAAAGGAAGTAATGGGCGAACGCAACCGCGACAAAAACCTGCAGCTCCAGCAAAGGGAAGTAGGATGAATGAGTACATGAAACGCTTGACAGCCCGCTCGATTCGAGCCGAGCATCCCTCCAAAATATGACATAACATAATATTATGTAGACTACGCTATCGAGAGCGCGTTGGGACTGATTGCATAAACAACACTTGGCGGATTGAGCAGTGTTGTTCACCAAACTAGGGAACTTTTCATACAACAAAGGTTGCCTAACGATTTGACGGTAACCGGTGATTTGGTTGGTACAACCCGTCCTTAGAAACCAATGACCAAATACCAAGAACCAGTGAAAATCCAGGGCCTATCTAGAGCCGACTGCACTAAAGGCCTACTATCACGAACTTCGTAAAATTCGAGCATCTGTTTCTCTTACTCAAATGATGCCTTGTGTGGAATGATAGAGACAGGCTAGAATATACTGCGTAAGTATAAAGGTGGTTATGACAGTGGGTTTCGTAATCCCGCTGCATGCCGTCGCTTGGACCAATCACGGAGCTACGCAACTAACCGGCGTACGCGCATCGCATACAGTATAGAACCTGTTAGGGTTGTCACATGTTTGGTATGACTAGTTGCTGTAATCTGGCAAACATATTTCGTCAGTTAAAGAATTCCGCAACTTTTTTCACTGACATTTCAGGTTTTCCAGGGAACAACCTAAAATAGGTTCTCCGAAAGGGATCCATATGTATACCAAATACAAGAGCCACGAATAAATAGCATTTATTGAAATTAACATTCGGCTCAAGATTTTTTAATTATACCTTATTTCAATAGGTACGGTATTTTTTATCTTACGCCGTACATTTTATAGAGGTTGTACTACAAAATATATTTAATAATTCTGTAGGTTCATGATAGTTAGGCATTCGTCGTTTATCATAAATAGTGTCACATTCGCACTTACAAGTAAGTAACGAGACAGAAACGACGACAAAATGACAAAAATTAGACACATAAACTTCCCGAGATGTTTTTCACAGTTTATTTTAATCATATCGAGAATATATTTTATAGTTAATGGAAGATCAATTTTCTTTCTTATTAATACAAAATTAATAGCCTTAACCTTTAGCCTAAATATAGGTCACTAGCCAACCCTACCGCTCGAAGAATACCCGTTCGTAGTTTGTTTTCGAATTACCTCATGTGTGCATATGACTTAGACAGGTCCTATACTGTTCGATTGTCCACGTATTCTTTAGTAACTTTTACGCAATCGGTTAAAATTCTGTTGTGCATTCCTCTAGTCATAGACAAGTTATGTAAGGACGGTGTATAACAGGCTTTAGGGAACAAAGGGACAATTTAAAGAAGTAGTAAAAGATTCATAGATGGGCTTTTTCACAAACCGTTGTTGAAATCACCTTGTTATTTAATTCGGACAAGTTTGACTCTTTCGATTCTAATAGGAGAGAAAAAAATTCCAAAATATTTTTTCCATTACGATACCGTTTTTTCATAGATATTCAAAGGTGGTAGCGTAATGGAAGGAATGAAAACCGTATGAAAATTATGGGTTATAGTTTGTCTTTTTACAAGATGAATGAGCTCGTGATTCTGAGTTGATTAAGCCTAAACTTGACCAAATTAAATAACAAGGGGATTTTTTTTTGTGATCGAACGTGTATTACCCCGAGATAGTCCCGTTGGCACCAAGTTGGGGTCTCATGATGGGATCGTGGAGAAATCGAGGCATCTCTTCAAATGTTATAGGTACATGTATGGTGCTTTTGATGATTTTCATTCATTTACAAGAATTTGCATTCAAAAAGTAGGATTTCAGGAAACCAACGACGGAAAAAAAATCGGGGATCTTGGAGAAATCGGTTGAAGTCGGTCGTGTACAGTTCTTGTTGAGTTGCAGACTGTGTACGATTAAACTGTGCTATACTATTGTATGACAATTTATTCTGTCTGTAATTTGTTACTGTATCTTTCAATAAAATAAAAATAAAACAGGAGCTCCCAATAAACTTGACATGAAGAGTTTACACGAAGAAGTTTAACCTATTTAAATCTTGCTGGAGATAATTTAATATTGAATATCGTCATTGAAAGGTATGCCCACCATGCACGTGGATTTCAGAATGGGAAGCCAGGTCACTTCCTAAAAACCTATTTGAACTTAACGCTGAGAAGCGTCCGTTGGGTTTTTGATGCGCCCCGACGAGTCTGGTGCCTGCTGAACCGAATTAGGACTGGAGTTAGAAATTGCACTTTTCTTTGGTGCAGATGGGATTGGTACGAGTCACCAGAGTGCCCGTGTGGCTGCTCAGATCAAAAAATACACCACATAATATTTGAGTGCCCAATCACCAAATTTAACGGCGGACTTAAACTCTTTCGACGGATGCTATTGCTTATCTCAAATTAAGTAATTTAAAAATTTAAGTTGAGAACAATGTACCTACTTATGCCATACGATAAATAAATATAAAGCGAATCAAGCTGTTTTTAAACACGCGTTTATTAGCTTCACTTGAAACTATGAATGTAAAAAAACTCTTGGAATCTTAATTTAACCCACTTCCCACTCTTCGATTAGGCTGATATTTTGCACAGGCTCTGAGTTCTGATGACAATACATGACTAGCTAAGAAACGTCATTTCATTACAAATGAAATATGGCGGCCTCTCCAAGATGGCGGACTGCCAGTTTGAAATCCACCCTCATGACTTGGGTTTCAAATGAAAAGGTTTGCTGTCAGAAACACGAAAAAAGCGTGTTTTTTATCATAGCAACAATTTATCAAAATGTTATATATTTTTTTTTTATTTTATGACAGGTTGTTTCGTTAAGTCTATTCTTATCTTTTACATTCTTCTTTTACTTCTTTTACATTGTGATAGCATTGTAATCAAAAATAAATTTTATGACGTGTTACGCCGAAACTTATTCCGAAAAAAGATTGATTTCTCTGAAACTAAGCCGAATCCAGGGAATCTTATCATTTAAGACTAAATATGGTCAGGAATACAGCATTAGAATCTCTCGCAATGCTCGAGAGCAACCTGTATATTCTCTATATACTCAAGATTCTGGAAACTTCCAAGCCACACGAAGCCGCACTATCATGCTTCTCCACCACTTTACTTGATATCGCCATCACAGTAGACAGCTAAGGGGGACCGTACCCGAGCGTGAGAGGGTATGGGGACCGGGTTTATTGCCAGACTACATAGGCATAATAATTAATAACAATCGTGTTAACACCATCTACAAGAATCAGGTCTATAAACATGTACCCATATCAGGTATATGCCCATGGCATAAGGATCAAAATCGTTAGTATATTTTTAGAACCGTACTCACGTGTTAGATCACTCGGCGAAGCAATGTGTTAGCTATAAAACAGGAGTTCCCAATAAACATGAACAGTGTAAACGATGAGGTCCTAAATTTAATCACAGATCGTGGTAGCCCCCCTGTGCCTTATCCTCAAGTTTCTAGAAACTCCCAAGCCACATGATTCGCACGAAGCAGCTACTTCATACTTCTCCACCACTGATCTTGATATCGCCATCAAAGTACCCGACGTGAGGGTATGGGGACCGGCTTTATTGTCAGACTATACACGGTGCTCGTGAGTATTCCGAAAGATTTTAATGCTGAATTCCTGAGCATATTTAGAGTATTTAATGTTATATATAATTTCCTAGATTCGGCTTGGTTCCAGACATAATTATAATTAACCTTTTTTTTTCAAAATAAGTTTTTCGACGTAGCTCGTGATAAAACTTCTTTTTGGTTACAATGCCACCACAATGTGTTCTAATATTACCACACCTTTTGCCTGACAATCAAAAAATAAGAATAGACTTGAAGAAAAAAGCTGTCCCTAAAAAAAATAATTGAAAAAAAATATTTTAACAAATTGTTGTTATGACAAAAAGTATTGGAAATGTTAAAAAGTACTCAAAAAGTCAAAAAAAAGAAAATTTTTTTTTTGTGGAATTTCAAATTAGGGTCTCATAATATTTTTTGTTTATTTTGATGTCTAGAATGCATAGTTAAAATCTTTCAGAATGCTCGCGAGCACCGTGTATAGGCATAATAATTAATAACAATCTTTTTGACACCATCTTCAAGAATGGTCACGTCTAAAAACATGTGACACATCAGATCGTATGCCCATGGCACAAGGATCAAAATCGTTAGTATATTTTTAGAGTCGTACTCACGTGTTAGATAACTCGGCGAAGCAATGTGTTAGCTATAAAACAGGAGTTCCCAATAAACTTGAGTGTAAACGATGATCTTAAAGACCGGGCCACACCAAATGCTGCAGCAAGCGGTGTCATCTCATATGACATTTACATACGCTACAACGCGTAGGTGGGTCAAAATTATTTTTGTTGTTTTGTTTCATACCACCCTGTCACGCTTTTAGTTGCTGTTTCGACTCAGTATATAAAAAAAATCCGGTGCACTTGTATTTCTTTTTCACGCTAGATTTTAATCCATACATCAGAAATTGAAAACAAAACATAATTTCATACAAAAATCACCACTGCGTCACGTTTTTTAGGGACACAAAATAAGACAACGAAAAGAATTTTGACCCAGGTACGCCAAGCGCACTCGGGTCAAAATTCTTTTCTTTGTCTTGTTTCATACCATCTGTCACGCTTTTAGTTGCTGTCTCGACTCAGTACATAAAAAAAAATCCGGTGCACTTGTATTTCTTTTTCACGCTAGATTTTAATCCATATATCAGAAATTGAAAACAAAACATCATCTCTTACAAAAATCACCACTGCGTCACGTTTTTTAGGGACACAAAATAAGACATCGCAATAATTTTGACCCGCTCGCTTGGCCTTCAAACTTACAACGTCAACCGAGGCTCGAAGCCTTCACACTTATCCTCAAGTTTCTGTAACTCCCAAGCCACACGAAGCCACGATCTATCTCTTCTCCACCACTGACCTTGATATCGCCATCAAAGTACACAGCTAAGGGGGACCGTACCCGAGCGTGGGGGGGCATGGGGACCGGCCCCCGGGAGGGGGGCGTCGGGGCGCCGGCGGGGATGGCTCGACCGCGCTCGCGAAGCGCCGGATGGGGGGCGCCGCGGATCGGGGAGCGCTCTTGCTTGACGCCTGTGGAGTAGATGCTTGTTTTAACTCTAATAATTATGCTATAGATAAATTAACGAGTGCATGGAATTGCATATGCAGTGGTATCGCGTATTTACAATGTATTGTGTGCTATTGTATGTGTTTTATCGACTCATGTATTGGCATTATTCGACTAATAGTAAACTTAATTGTAAAGACACAAGGTTCATCTTAAAAGTGTTGCTTTAGTAACACCACTACAAATGCAATTCCAAGCTCTAGGTAGGTAATTCATCTATATATGGTATGGTATTATTATTAAAGTAAACATAGTTGTTTAAAATAGTCAGGTGCGGGTAATCCAACATTTATTGAAGCTGTTATTACAACAATTCTGCCTTGCATCGCCGTATAAAACAAGAGATTAGTGGCAACATTCACACAATGGTATTATAGAAACACACCAAATAAGATAATTGAATAGGTTAGTAAAATATCTCAAGACAAATTGTACAGAGATTAATACCTTGAGGTATCTCTTTCATTTGAGGATTCCTGAATCCAGGTGTATCAATAATACAGTGTGATCTTTTATACATCGACCAAATAGAGGGTAAATTCTGAGATCTTAAAGAACTTTTAGTAGATATGGGACGTCATCCGAATAGTGATGGGTCCCTCCCGGTAACGTACCCAACACAGTATGGGGAATATTCCCAAATGGTAACATTCCCCATAATAACCCGGGAACGACCCACCCACAGATGTCATACATACCATAGATCAAGCAAACGTATCTACTTAGCGTGTCAAATGAACTCAGTGAAATCCACTGAGTTGTCCGTCTTTAATCGCAGCTTGCAGCTTTCGGGCGTCAAATTTTGTAAGTTGAAGTGAACAAAAACATTAATAATGCCTCCTTAAGTAATATTAATTGCAACAACACAAAAAAAATATGAATACTCAAGGGCCTGAGACATATTTAAAATTATAGGCCAGTAACAACTTCAGTACAAAATCTGACACGCTCGGCCGCCATACAAATGAATGAACTTGTTTCTTCTATCCAAATCTAATTCTGTGGACCCACCACTACATACGAATCGTAAAAAAATAGCTGTTCCATTTCTGGCAACTAATATCTCAGGGTTTGGAAAAGGTTTGGCCGGTAGGTAGATAAAAAAATCATTTTAGGTGAAAATGAAAACAGCCAACATCTTCTGAACATTTGAAATTCCAAATTTTTATATACAGGGCGTCCCAAAGTTATGGGACATGAAGGGGAAGTACCTTAAATATCGTAGATAGTGTATTTTGCTGAAAGAAGACTATATGTTATTTTTAAAATCACCCGGAAATCGAACCAACTAATTTTCGAATTTTGAACCAATTTTTTTTGGTTATTCTTTTAGTTTTAGATACTATGTTTCTTAAGAAATATTTTTATTTTTTATCCATACTTTCGAATGGTATCATAAAATAACGAGAAAAAAAAATTCGTATTAAAGTAGGTTCGATGCCCAGAAAAAGCAAAATTATTTTGGAAAATTTTTGAATGTAGTATTATTTAATTTTCAAAATAAAATAAAGTCTTCTTTCAGCAAAATATCCTATCTACGATATTTAAGGTACTTCCCCTTCATGTCCCATAACTTTGGGACGCCCTGTATGTTGAACGCGTCCTGAAATGACTAGAATCCACTTAACTCTTAATAATTAATGAAACCATTTAAAAACAGCCTATTTCTGTATGTACACTTAAACAATTGTGTAGGAATTGTAGATCTTATTCAATTGAAATAAAACCTAAAATACAGTAGTACTCAAACGCCAATGAAAAATTAGACTAAACACGTCACATCCTAATATGAGTTACGTATCCAAATTTATTAAAGTCTACCTGTCCTTGTCTGATCACGACTAGTGGAGGGAGATGACCGAAATGGGTGTTGAAAAAATCGTGAGTGTGCTTAAATGGTACAAGTAGTAGAGCTAAGGCGGAAAACGAAGGAAATGAGACATTTTATGGAACGAATTCAACGAATACGAACCGCGGAATGTAATTTTACTCAAGTTTTTTTATCAATGTAACTATTCATCGACACATCTTACACCTTTAAGTTCTTACGTAAGAACTTACAGGATGCTTAGCCAAGTTGTCAATCGCTAACGCTTACGATTGCCTTTCGTTTACGATTGACGATTAAGCTTCAGCGATTGGCAACTTGTCTGAGCACCCTGGTGTACGGCTGGCCTAACGCCAGAGTTGTAACATCGCTAGAGCGTATAACTTGAGGCACACCCCACAATTTGACCCACATCGCCAATTGACGCATTACCTAATTTGTGTATAAACCATATGGGCCTCAAGGACCACAGATGCTAAACAAAACCTCATGTGTGCAAACATGTTGGGTGTAACAAGAATTCCGTGGATTTTTCTAAATATGTGGTGCTCTACGTGTTGCTTCGATGTAATATCGAATTATACTTACGGGATAATTGAAAAAAATAAACCGGCCAAAAGCTTGTCGGGCCATGCTCAGTGTAGGGTTCCGTAGTAATTCAAAAACGGCTGGGCCGATTATGTTCAAAATAGTTTTATTTTAAAGTATTCTATAAGCATACATTTTCATGATTTTTTCCATATTTTTTGGACCTACGGATCAAAAGTTAGAGGGGGGGACAATTTTTTTTTCTGGAGCGATTATCTCTGAAAATATTGACTTTTTGGCTACGGAACTCTAAAAATGTCCTCATTATGATAACGAAACGGAACTTTAACAATAACTGGGATTTTGTATTTGGTCGCTTAGTGCCAAGGTGGAAGTAATAGGTTTAGATACAATTTTACTTATTGCTTAGGGTACTTAATCCCACTTACTTACTAAAACCCCACCCACCCCAACTCCTCCTGCGGGTGTCGTAAAAGTTGCCTATGGGATTGAAGTGTCACTGATCGTTATTTGATAAAAGAATGATGATGGGCAGCAGCGGAATCATAGTGGACACATTGCTACGATCGTCAATCCGCTTGCCCAGCGTGGCGATTATGGGCATTTACCTCCTAATGCGTCTATACGCATAGTTAATAAGAGAGACCTACGTCCAGCAGTGGACTATCATAGGCTGATGATGATGATGACTTACTAAAATATGGAAGTGACTTTATCAGCCTAGAATTAAATTTAAACATTAGGTTATCTACCATCAAACATGAAGTGATAAAAGTTACGTCAAATAAGTCCTTCCTAAAAAATAATCACTGCATTTTATTCATACGTATTTGTGCGTACGGAAGTTCCTTAGATAAAGATAAGTCGGCAGGTAGTTTTATGATATCTTATCATCTTGTCAAATAAAGTTATTTACAACCGGCATCTTACTTTTTATAAATGAGCTTTTAACACGTTCGACGCCGGTGATACGCATAGTCGCATATGTGACCGAAAAAACTGTACTCCTATGCCAGTGACACAAATACGTGATCAAAGTAATTTTATACTTATGCCACTAGCATTAATCAAGTTCTCACTCCTATGCCAGTGGCATAGAAATACGAACGTTTTTGACACAAGTGCTGTGTCGCTGGCATAGGAGTACAATCTGTTCGGAAACACATGCGTGTCACTGGCATAGGATTTCTATCAAGGTGCGGTTAAACTAAAAGAGCATTCGCTATTCTAACCTCCCACTCTACGAAATTCGATCGGTACACAAAACGTGATTGGTTGATTTCGTAGAACGGGCGCTAGAACAGCGAATGCTCTTTTAGTTTAACCGCACCTTCAGATCATTTCGATCGGCATAGTATAAGCACTTAGTGAAACAGTACCGGAGGCGAACGTGTTAATGTGAACGAGATTTATGATAACTATTAGTTTAATATCAACAATTCACTAAGCTTTCACAGATCGTTAGATGAACAGACTGTTCATCTATCTATCGTTGACGCGTGGTGATTGTAATGCGAGTAAGAATACATTTGTCACCACCCCAATTCTTGCCGTGGGTGTCGTAAGAGTCGACTAGGGGATTGAAAGGAAGTCCTAACGGATTGGTGGCTTATTTTGGATGAAAGAGCCCCTGGGCGTCCGTTAGCCCGTTGGTTAGACATTCGCAAGATTGCAGAGACCCGTTTCTCAAAAGCTTGTAACTTGTAATAAAAGTGGAAGCCTTTTTTTAACACTATTAATAAGATAAGGATTTCCGCTTGTATTACAAGTTACAAGCTTTCTAAGAAATAGGCCCCAGGACACTTCCGAGTTGATACATATCGAGTAAATCCCAACGTTACCGATACTGAAGTCATGGTGCAGCTACATAGCAAGCATATTATTATACTACTGCGATCGCCAACCTCCTTACTTAGCGTGGCGATTATGCATGGGCATTTGGTACCTCCTAATGCGTCCATACGAATAGGTATAGGAATAGGAGAGGCCTATGACCTGCAGTGGATTGTGATAGGAATAAATACAAAGACGGAATAAAAATGTACTTGCATACAATTTTAGTTGTGTTTGGACAAATGAGTTAGATACTCTACTGATGCTCTACATAGATCTGAAATTGCCAAATTAAGAGTTCGTGGGCAGATCCGGTCGCCCGATGTTGACTGCTCTATCAATGTTGACGACTATTATATTCGTTTCGTCATTGTCAGTTGACATTTGGATTGGATTAGCTATTAATAAGAGAATCGACAATCTATGTACATGGGTGATTCATCGTTTTTCTGTCTGTTATTGCCATGGTTACGGTCGCCTGAGTCACGCTGGTTTTATGCAAAATTATGCTTCTTAAATTAGGCAAATATGCAAGTAATGCATGTTTGTAGGTGGCCCATTAAGGAAAGGGCTAATTAACACCAGAAAAATATATGTTTGCATAGTTTAAGTAGCATAATATGGCATAAAACCAGCGTGACTCAGGCGACCGTAACCATGGCAATAACAGACAGAAAAAAGTTGATTCACCCACATAATATACCTACTTCTGCTAATGTCAGACAATAAATGTAGGACTACGTAAGGTGGCTGGAGTCGAATAGCGCAGGAGCGCGTTTTCAAAAATCACCAAATTAAATTTAAAACCCGATTTCTCCAAGATCCCATCATCAGACCCCCACTTGGAGCCAACGGGGCCATCCCGGGGTACGATGTGTTCGATCAAAAAAAGAATTGAAAATCTGTTCACGATTTTCAGAGATACATTAAAAAAATATATCGAATTGAGAACGGGGATCTGACGATAGGATCTTGGAGAAATGTTTTTTTTTTTATTTGATGATTATACTATGATGTACCATTACTTATTCTGTGGTAGTGATTACTGATTAGAATATGCAACCAAATATCACAAATATGCGGTACATTCGCGAATAAATTGCGGGACTTGGCTGTAATATGCGGGACACACAAGAAAGTGTATTAAATGATAAAAACCGGCCTAGTGCGAGGCGGACTCGTGTACAAAAGGTTCTATAGCAACAAATATTAAAATAAGCATTTGCGGGACCCATACTTTAGGGCCTCAGAAACGGGACGTCCCGCATATAGCGGGACAGTTGGCAGCCCTAGATATCACCCTTATTCGCATTATATGACACAGGCCTCGATTTATGCGCGTAATGATTGTAAGAAAATATGGCAATGTATAAAAATGACTACTTGTATGATTTCATCGCAATGTAGTTTTGACCTAGTATAAAAATATCCACACTTATGTTACACAGAACAGAATATAACAATGTTGGGGTATAAAAACGACGCAAATTGTATTGTTGTTATAAATTATCTGGCCCTTTTGTAACTCTATACCAAAAATTACTACATCGAATGTGTAAAAATTTACACATTCGATGTAGTAATTTTTGGGCAACTTTTCGATCGTCATATTTTGTCTCCTAAGTCACTTTTTGTGAACTTACAAATGTACGTCCATTAATACTATAGGTACACATATTTACAATGAAAAACCGTTGGAACCTAAATGTATCGACGTGCTTGTGTGAGGCCTAACGCATGTACAATTTATAAGCATTTTTTCTAACAAACTTAGTGTCGATCGAAAAGTTGATTGGCCCTTTTATGTTTTGACTTTATTATACCTATTTAAACGTTTTGAATGGCTTTTTAATATTGTGGTGTATTTTTTTTAAATTAGTTATTTTTATATTTACCTATAGTACGGTCAAATCGTACATTAAACTCGCAAAACATGTAGTAAAGCTGCATTTTTGGTATGTTATTTAGACACCATAGGGCAGTATAAAACCACATTTTGCAAGCAAAAAAAAGTTGTGCTAGCTGCGTTATACGTGAAAAACTGTGAAATTTACTGTCTATTTTCAGTTTTTTGATTTTTATAAAAAAAGCCTTACGTTTTTTGACAATATGTATCAGGTAACGTTTAAAGATGAATGAATTTGTAACAAGATGAGATAACATGCATTACCGTAGGTCTTATAGTTTCAGAGATTTGCGACTTCTTAAAAGTACTCATTTTTGTAAACTAGCGTTATTTTGAGTTTTGCTAACGTTTTCGGCTTAATATCGCCTCACCTAATTATGCTACGAAAAACATGCAATAATGACCTTATAGCGCACTTAATATTCTTTCGTTAAAGGGTAATATCATGTCAGCAAACTTTGTAAGTGAAAATAAAAACGCGTAATTCAAAAGGCAGTAGGTCCGCTATCTAAGTTTTTTATACAAATCGCAAATCGTGTTGCAAAGCTGCAATTTTAGTATATTATATAGGCCCTATAAGGACGTACAAAAATGCATATTACAAGAAAAACAAAAAAGGAATTTCGGCATAGGACGAAAAAAACTGAAAAAATATTGGACTTCATTAACTTTTGGACGTTTAATTAAAAAACTATTATCTTTTTACAAGCTTTTATTTAGTTTCACCTGTCCCGTTGTCTGTCGTTCTGTAATCAAATCTTGCAACTTAAATTTGATCCACTTCCCGGTTTCCGATTGAGCTGAAATTTAGAATGCATGTATAAATCGGATGACAATGCAATGTTATTGTGCCATAGAGCTGATCTGATGATGGAGCCGGAAGGTGGCCATGGGAACTCCGTAATTAAATGATGCAACCCTATCGAGATTGAGCTCATTAGATTCGTCTTGACAAGTACTTTGATACTATATGGTAACCAGGGTCTGATCTGATGATGGAGCCGGAAGGTGGCCATAGGAACTCCGTAATTAAACGATGCAACCCTATCGAGTTTGAGCTCATTGGATTCGTCTTGACGAGTACTTTGATACTATATAGTAACCAGGGTCTGATGATGGAGCCGGAAGGTGGCCATAGGAACTCCGTAATTAAACGATGCAACCCTATCGAGTTTGAGCTCATTGGATTAGTCTTGACGAGTACTTTGATACTATATGGTAACCAGGGTCTGATGATGGAGCCGGAAGGTGGCCATAGGAACTCGTAATTAAACTATGCAACCCTATCGAGTTTGAGCTCATTGGATTAGTCTTGACGAGTACTTTGATACTATATGGTAACCAGGGTCTGATGATGGAGCCGGAAGGTGGCCATAGGAACTCCGTAATTAAACGATGCAACCCTATCGAGTTTGAGCTCATTGGATTAGTTTTGACGAGTACATTGATACTATATTATGGTAACCAGGGTCTGATGTTGGAGTTGGAAGGTGGCCATAAGAACTCCGTAATTAAACGGCGCAGCCCCATCGAGTTTGGGCTCATTGGATTAGTCTTGCCGAGTACTTTGATACTATATCGTAACCAGGGTCTGATGATGGAGCCGGAAGGTGGCCATAGGAACTCCGTAATTAAACGATGCAACCCTATCGAGTTTGAGCTCATTGGATTAGTCTTGACAAGTACTTTGATACTATATGGTAACCAGGGTCTGATGATGGAGCCGGAAGGTGGCCATAGGAACTCGTAATTGAACTATGCAACCCTATCGAGTTTGAGCTCATTGGATTAGTCTTGACGAGTACTTTGATACTATATGGTAACCAGGGTCTGATGATGGAGCCGGAAGGTGGCCATAGGAACTCCGTAGTTAAACGATGCAACCCTATCGAGTTTGAGCTCATTGGATTAGTCTTGACAAGTACTTAGATACTATATGGTAACCAGGGTCTGATGATGGAGCCGGAAGGTGGCCATAGGAACTCGTAATTAAACTATGCAACCCTATCGAGTTTGAGCTCATTGGATTAGTCTTGACGAGTACTTTGATACTATATGGTAACCAGGGTCTGATGATGGAGCCGGAAGGTGGCCATAGGAACTCCGTAATTAAACGATGCAACCCTATCGAGTTTGAGCTCATTGGATTAGTTTTGACGAGTACATTGATACTATATTATGGTAACCAGGGTCTGATGTTGGGGTTGGAAGGTGGCCATAGGAACTCCGTAATTAAACGATGCAACCCTATCGAGTTTGAGCTCATTGGATTAGTCTTGACAAGTACTTTGATACTATATGGTAACCAGGGTCTGATGATGGAGCCGGAAGGTGGCCATAGGAACTCGTAATTAAACTATGCAACCCTATCGAGTTTGAGCTCATTGGATTAGTCTTGACGAGTACTTTGATACTATATGGTAACCAGGGTCTGATGATGGAGCCGGAAGGTGGCCATAGGAACTCCGTAATTAAACGACGCAACCCCATCGAGTTTGGGCTCATTGGATTAGTCTTGACGAGTACTTTGATACTATATGGTAACCAGGGTCTGATGATGGAGCCGGAAGGTGGCCATAGGAACTCCGTAATTAAACGATGCAACCCTATCGAGTTTGAGCTCATTGGATTAGTCTTGACAAGTACTTTGATACTATATGGTAACCAGGGTCTGATGATGGAGCCGGAAGGTGGCCATAGGAACTCCGTAATTAAACGATGCAACCCTATCGAGTTTGAGCTCATTGGATTAGTCTTGACGAGTACTTTGATACTATATGGTAACCAGGGTCTGATGATGGAGCCGGAAGGTGGCCATAGGAACTCCGTAATTAAACTACGCAACCCCATCGAGTTTGGGCTCATTGGATTAGTCTTGACGAGTACTTTGATACTATATGGTAACCAGGGTCTGATGATGGAGCCGGAAGGTGGCCATAGGAACTCCGTAATTAAACTACGCAACCCCATCGAGTTTGGGCTCATTGGATTAGTCTTGACGAGTACTTTGATACTATATGGTAACCAGGGTCTGATGATGGAGCCGGAAGGTGGCCATAGGAACTTCGTAATTAAACGATGCAACCCTATCGAGTTTGAGCTCATTGGATTAGTCTTGACAAGTACTTTGATACTATATGGCAACCAGGGTCTGATGATGGAGCCGGAAGGTGGCCATAGGAACTCGTAATTAAACTATGCAACCCTATCGAGTTTGAGCTCATTGGATTAGTTTTGACGAGTACATTGATACTATATTATGGTAACCAGGGTCTGATGTTGGAGTTGGAAGGTGGCCATAGGAACTCCGTAATTAAACGGCGCAACCCCATCGAGTTTGGGCTCATTGGATTAGTCTTGACGAGTACATTGATACTATATTATGGTAACCAGGGTCTGATGTTGGAGTTGGAAGGTGGCCATAGGAACTCCGTAATTAAACGGCGCAACCCCATCGAGTTTGGGCTCATTGGATTAGTCTTGACGAGTACTTTGATACTATATGGTAACCAGGGTCTGATGTTGGAGCCGGAAGGTGGCCATAGGACCTCCGTAATTAAACGACGCAACCCCATCGAGTTTGGTCTCGTTTGATTCGTCTTCACGAGTCTCCGATTGAAAAAGCTCTACGTATTTACCCAACGAATCAGCAGGTCAATAAACATAATTCAGCCGTTCTCGAACATTTTAGGAAGAAGAATACACAAATGTTTAAAATAATAGCACAAGATCAATTGATGGATCAAAAAAGAATGATCAGATTGATATTAATAAAATAATACACACGGACATTAACAAAACAGGAGGTCTTCCAAAAGAACTAGAAAAATTTTGTTGGTGCTAAAGTTATGTTGAGGTCTAACGTTGACGTTGCTAAGGGACTTGTGAATGGAGCAATAGGTCACATCACTGAAATCATATGGCCGTATTACAGACGTGCTCAACTATACGGTAGCGATGTGCCATCGGTTCGCGTAGACTTTGGTAACGATGGCATTCACATAATACACCCTAAATCAGTTCAATTTCCTGCTAAATTTAATCACGGCACAGCTGAAAGAAGAATGCTCCCGATTGTCTTGTCTTGGGCTTCAACTGTGCATAAAATGCAGGGAACTACTGTAGATCATGCTGTTATTTATCTAGGCTCCAAATTGTTCACTGCTGGTCAAGCTTATGTAGCTTTAAGCCGAGTTAGGTCTTTAGCAGGTCTTCAAATCGAAGAACTTGACTGCTCCAAGTTGACGTCAAAGAAACCTTGTAATGTTGATGCATTAAAAGAAATGGATAGAATGAGAAACGTTACAAATAACTAACAAGTGATTACATAATTTCAACATTAAGTATTGATATTTAAATCAGTACATATTACATATCATGTGAACGAACTACGGACTTCATGACGGAATAACGCTGCTACGCGCTGCGAACTACGTCGTAGTAAATCTCGAATTAAAAATAGAGGTACTAAAAAGTTTAAAATAAAATTAAAGAAAAAAAAACCTTTTTAAAAACAAGCTTTTATTATTTGTTTATAAAATTAACTAAAAAGTTAAAAATAAATTTAACTCTAAAAAGAAATATAACACTTTGTAACTTGATTGTAACCTTTAACGACAAATAAGCGTCTTCGTCTAGGACAAAATAATTCCATATTGTACAAATTTATTTAATTTTAACACTAAAACTTTTCACCATACAAAATTATTCAATCTCGTCCCCCCTCTTTATGATAGTCCCTATTTATAAATGAAAGCGTGTTACATTTAATACAACACAATATTTTCCTCAAGCTATCACAATGTAACACGCTTTCATTTATAAATGGGGACTATGATAAAGAGGGAGGACGAGATTGAATAATTTTGTATGGTGAAAAGTTTTAGTGTTAAAATTAAATAAATTTGTACAATATGGAATTATTTTGTCCTAGACGAAGACGCTTATTTGTCGTTAAAGGTTACAATCAAGTTACAAAGTGTTATATTTCTTTTTAGAGTTAAATTTATTTTTAACTTTTTAGTTAATTTTATAAACAAATAATAAAAGCTTGTTTTTAAAAAGGTTTTTTTTTGACACTAATTGCTACAAAACTTAGAAAGAATATGAAATTTGAAAGGATTTGAGCTACCTTGCATTACCTTAAATTATATACATATAGAGATACGACATTTCAAAATGTGCCCTTCATTAAGTTAAGAAAATAAATGCATGTTTTGAAGCCTCGTATACCCCCAACTATAAGACTTACAGTAATTGTTATCGGCTCAATTTGTTCCAAATTTAATGTAGTTATTATCTACAATTACTTTTTTTTCTTAGCGCGAACGTTTTGCCAATATTTAGTGAATAGCTTTAACGTAACCTAAAATTTGTTTATGTTTTGATAAAAGGGCACTTTATGAAACGTCGTATCTCAAAATATATATAACTTACGGTGATGCAACGTAGCTCAAATCCTTTCAAATTTAATGTTCTTTCTTAGTTTTATAGCAATCAGTATCAAAAAGATAATAAATTTTTAGTTAAACGTCAAAAACTAAAAAAAGTGCGATTTTTTTTTCCGTTTTTTACGTCTTATGCCCAAATTATTTTTTTGTTTTTCTTTTAATATGCATTTTCGTATATATCTATAAGGCCTTTATAATATACCAAAATTGCAGCTTTGCAACTCGACTTGCGATTTGTATGAAAAACTTAGATAGCGGGCCTCCTGCCTTTGGAATTTCGGGTTTATACTTTCAACTACAAAGTTCACTGACCTAATTTTACGCTTAAATTAAAGAATATTAAGTGCGCTATAAGGTCATTATTGCATGTTTTTCGTAGCATAATTAGGTGAGGCGATATTAAGTCGAAAACGTTAGCAAAACACAAAATTTTATCTAGTTTACAAAAAGGGGTACTTTTTAAAGTCTCGAATCTCTGAAACTATAAGACCTACGGTAATGCATGTTAGCTCAACTTGTTGGAAATTTATTAGTCTTTAAACGTTTCTTCACATATGATATCAAAACACGTAAGGGTTTTTTTTATAAAAATCAGACACTAAAAAATGGCCGTAAATTTCGCAGTTTTTCACGTACTACCCAGCTAGCACACATTTTTTTTGCTTGCAAAATATGATTTTATACTGTCCTATGGTGTCTAAACAACATACCAAAAATGCAGCGATACTACTTGATTTGCGAGTTTAGGGTAAAATTATGTACGATTTGACCGTACTACTATAGTCAATTTGCGTATAAATCCAGGTCTTTGACATAAGTGACATAGCCATGTAACAAATTATCAAGTACGCGAGTAAAAGCGAGATGAGCATGTCACGACGGGCAATGTCATGTGACCTTAACATGTGACAATGATTCAAACGAGTATAACTCGAAGTGTCGCGGTTCTGTGAGCGTGTTGTAATCTTGCGATACAGTAACTACCATAAAACGGGGTAAATATGAATGACGGGGTAAAGTACATGCCTTGTCAAGGGGTTGTCCATTAATCATGTCATACGATTTTGGGCCTATTTCAGACCAGAATGATGATATTTAGTGATATTTTCAGGACCGGGGGGGGGTCCTAGGCAACATAACGTGTAATTTATTGCCAACTTAAGTAGCTCTTTTAATAATACTTGAATTACGTACTTTATTAAGCACACGTGATGACTTTTTTGCCAACTACGAGGTATAATATGTTCGCGAAGTTTTAAAACTTAGTTCAGGGTTTGACATCTATGGATGGATACCTATATTTCGTCGGTTGACAACCACAACTCACTAAGTAGCAAATACCTACTTGAAATAGAGCTCGTATCTAAGTTCAGATTCAATAGTGACATAAGAGGTTGCTAAGAGTAGTGACAGTTTTTATAGAGTTTTGGTTGTCAGCCGACGATTTAAAAAGTGTTTAAAGCAAGTTTCTCCCCCTATACAGTATAACGTGATTAATGGACAAGCCCTAAGATGCCATTCTGCAATCGTATACGATAAGCGATAACTGATAAAAGTTACGTGACAATTTCCATACATCATGGTTTGATTTTTCGTTTGAATTTGTAGGCCTGCTGGCCTGTTAATCAGGATCAGTCCAGAACAATTTACGACTTAGGCCTTGTCCATTAATCACGTCATACTGTATAGGGGGAGGGGGTGTCAAGAAAAATTCACGAATTATCACCATAGGGGCGGGGGGGTCATCGGACAAATCACGTGTAATTTTTTGTTACTCTCGAATCTGCTGAACAACATTAGAGCCAGTAAAAATAAATTGTTACTTTTTATAAAACACTTTTTAAATACTAAGTTTAAAAACTTCGCGAACATTTACCTCGGCAAAAACGTACGTAAATTCAAGTGTTATTTAAAAGGACTACTTAAGTTGGCAAAAAATTACACGTCATTTTGGCTAGGGGGGCGGGGTCCAGAAAATATCACCATGGGGGGTGGGGGATCTAAAACAGGCCAAAATCGTATGACGTGATTAATGAACAAGCCCTTATATGCATGGATACCATTGTCAGAACGGGACCAAATTAAATTGGCACCAATCGGTAAGCACCAGCTTTCAAATAAAAAAAGAATCATCAAAATCGTCTCACCCAGTCGGAAGTTATGAGGAAACAAACATAAAAAAACATACAGTCGTATTGAGAACCTTTTTTTGAAGTCGGTTGAAAATACATCAAGACTTTGTGGAAAGTTATAATTCTACACATTTGGAAACTCTCGACCGCGCCCAAACCGCACCGCTAATAGGTACAAGTGCAAACAGAAAAAAATCTGACCATTGTAGACCTTAAATCGCAGTAATAAGGTTCACTAAAGATCAATTGGTTATGCCAATGCGAGTACATCATTTAGTGACATTCCGCTGTTTCGACAGAGTTGGTCAATTTCCTACGTGGAAGATTTTAGAAACAATACGTATAAACCAGATTTTTTTTTGTGTTTTGATTTGGTCTACAATTTTTTTTGAGCGTGTGATGCGCGCCATCAAGCGAGACAGAGACACCTTTATGGCTCTCATACAAGAAAGAAAGAAATGTAGGTACCGTTCTATAGGGTTCAATTTTTTGAACAAATCAAGTAAAATATGACAATTTCATCGAAAATCCGTATTAGTACGACCGAAAATTTGTTGAAATGCCTTTATTAGGTATATTCAAATGGTTATATTCCGTAATTTAAAACCGCGCGATAAATTTCAGTGATAAAGAAGATCAGACTTTAGAAAATTAATTCTGTCGAAAAAAAAATATAAAAACATCATGGGTTTACAACTCCGGGATTGCATGATCCCCGGATAAAATATCCGTCATATAAAATTATCACTATCCATTACCCCAGGCATATAAAATAAAAGAACATTTATCTGACAGACACATATTAGCTGTCTGATATATTTAATAGGGGAAGGTGAAACAGGTATACCTTTGGGTCTACCGTAACCTAAAAAAAGTTTCTGTCTCTGTCAATCCAATAAAGGCTTCATAGGTGTGACAGAGACTGATGCTCGAAATTAAGGATTTTTCGCGGCCTCCTTACTAGATAACAATGTAGTCTTAAAAGCCGTTTGGCCTACCAAGGTAAACTACAATACAACGTACGTAGATAACCAGGCTATGTTTAGCCTAGTTAGGCTGTTCGCATTATAAATCCCGCTTCGTACCTACTCGTACTTACCCTAACATACCTGTACTACAAAAATATATAGCCTGCGAACAAATAAAACATAGAAGCTGCACGCTCCACGCCATACTAAATGGCCTTTCAAAAAAGGTCCTGAAATTTCGTTGGCAAGTGTTTCATTAACCCTTAAATGCATGACCTTGACAAAAACTTATTCAAATTTGAATTCTGACATGCTGTCAATAGAGTCCAGAATACATGATGCATATATACATCATCATCATCATCATCATCATCATCAGCCTATGATAGTCCACCGCTGGACGTCGGCCTCTCCTATTAACTATGCGTATTAGACGCATTAGGATATAATTGCCCATAATCGCCACTAACTGTGCGTATAGACGCTTTAAGAGGTAAATGCCCATAATCGCCACGCTGGGCAAGCGGATTGGCGATCGCAGTAGTGTGTCCACTATAATGTCGCTGCCGCCCATCACCAATCTTTTATCAAATAATGGTAAGTGACACTTCAATCCCTTAGTCGACTCTTACGACACCCGCAGGAGGAGTTGGGGTGGTGACAAATGTATTCTTACTGCCGTCACCACACGGCAAATATACATCACTATGCATTAAAGGGTTAAGGTGCATTCAGACCAAACGAGCATTCGCTATTCTAACCCTCTACTCTACGAAGTTCGATCGTTACACAAAACGTGATTCGTTGATTTCGGTAGAGTGGGGGATAGAATAGCGAATGCTCGTTTGGTCTGAATGCACCTTAACGTTGACTTTCACTGCTGAACATGCTTTTTCTAATACCTATGCCTATGCACACGTTAGGAGGTAATCGCCACACCGGGGAAACGGGTTGGCGATCGTGGAAGTATATCCATTATGATGCTTTCGCTGCTGCCCATCATCCATCTTCAGTACATTCCAATCCCTTAGTTCTTATTCTGGTCAGTGACACTTCAATCCCTTAGTCGACTCTTACGACACCTAGAAGGGCTGGGGTGGTAGCACATGTATTCCTACTGCAGTCAACGCGGTCGCGGTATCGTTTGTGGGTTGAATTCGATTTGAGAACAATTGACGCAAGCGCGGATCAAAATCCCCCCCCCCCCCCCACACTGGACTTAGGTATCCCTAGGCGCTGTTTTAGTATAAAAGATCATATCATAGGTCTATGCCCCCCCCCCCCCTTCCTGAACGAAGTCCTGGAACCGCGCCTGATCATTGACGGCTAAACACGACAGCGGATACTTGTCTCATGAACGCCAGTGACGGCTACAGCCGCCAGCATCGCCAAAGAAGTATGGACTTACGAGGAACTTCTTAAAATTCAGCATCGCTTGATAGGGCTCCTTTCAAAAATCATGTGATCGATTTGGAGGAGGGGGGGGGGGGTCAGCAAAATATCACGAATAATCACGATCTGGGTCGGCTTACATACGCCAAATATCATCAAGGGAAAAGGTCAAAAATCGCCAAAATATGATCACGTGATTGAATGAGCCCCTATATGGGGTATATTTTTGTGCTAACAAGGTTAAAGGAAATAGCATTATAATTGTATACCCCTAAACGTCAGTTTTGTAGATAGTATATCGAGTATGTTCCTTGTTTATCGCCGCACAATCCGCACATGTCTATTACAAGCGCGCGCGCACTGACACTTCATTTTGGCTGCGTTTGCCAAATTAATAATAGTAATAATTTGTACAGTTTATGTAGGTTATATAGAGAAATACCTAACTAATCATGTAGAATGGTCAAGCGATAAACATACCCAACTGACTTATTAAGTTGTATTGGCGGTATGTAACAGATTGATAATAACTTTAGACGCGCTTAAAAACTTAGTACTTAGTTACCTTAATTATATATCAGCTTATTCAGTAACGAGATCTCACAAAGCTCATTTAAAAATTGTATTACACTTTTCGACTTTATTACCATTGAATAGAGTCGAGAAGTGATGGACCACATTTTTGTTGACTGTACCCACCTAAATACAAATAAAACAATAGGCGGATTATATTAGGGCGATATTTTTCCTAATACCATCCTGCCACCAAACCTTCTCTCGTTACGACCTTCCTCCTCAAAGTAAAAGCCCTAAAACTTAGACAGTAGCAAAACCAGTTGACATGCAAATCTCACTATAAAAACTGTTACAACTCTTAAGGTGCATTCAGACCAAACGAGCATTCGCTATTCTATCCCCCACTACGAAATCAACGAATCACGTGTTGTGTAAAGATCGAATTTCGTAGAGTAGGGGGTTAAAATAGGAAATGCTCGTTTGGTCTGAATGCACCTTTAGCAACCTCATATGTAAGTATTGAGTTGGAACTGGGATAGGAGCTTTATTTCTTGTAGCTTGTTTGGTGATTAGTGGTTGTCAACTGACAAAATCTTCTTTGCTTGCACAAGTAACGAAAACACAAACGGCAGGCCTAAGTATTCAATGGATTATAAAAATCTAAAAATATCGTCATAAAATCAAACACAAAAAAAAACATAAAAACAGTAATTACTTCAACACATGCTATTATTCATTGTGGTTTTATATTAAAATTCTTATCTAAGGTCATTTGATTAGAAAATAACAGGAAATATTGTTAATAATTAATCCAACAAACAGTTATGTGTAATAATGTTAATAAACTGTATGGATTACATATAAAGTCAACAGCGAAAATATAATGTTACTGTTCATGTACAATTGTAAAATTATGATCATACTACGAGAAAAATTGTCAGCAATGTCATAAAATATACTCGACTTTTAAAATTTCATAAAATCATAAAAGATCACCTTCTTTGAGAAAATGTCATTAATTTGAAATAGTTTTGTAGCTAACAGATCTATAAGTAATTTACTAACTATTTTAAAGTATGACAGAAATCTTCTCTTAACCTTGACAACTGAGCTTTATTCTACCCCAGTACTTGGCATGTAATGCAATACTTCATTTATTTTAATGTTGGAAGATAATGTTACTATGGTTAGTCACATTCCACTTGCAAACAAAACATAACTACTAACTGTCATCTTGTATAGCCCATGAGTTGACAGCGTTGTGTACACCGAGACTCCAAACGGGCACTCCGAAATGCTCCTTTAAACACGAACTGTTGCTCTGTTTCATCGTGTTTAATAGCACTTTCGTAGACTTTCCAACATTGTCAGTCCTTTTTAAGAATGCGGCAATGTCAAGTCCACAAGTCTCGTTGACAGTTTTTCTGCATTCCGCAGCTGCATATGGTGATAATCTGCCATCAGTCCCGACGGCCGAGTTGCATACTTCGTTAACTAGCTCCAGGACGGCCACTTCAGATTCGAAGATGACTTCGCAGCATCCTGTTAGGGGAACTAGGATTTGGAATATTTGCACAAATAGCCATGGTGTTAAAACCTGAATTGTAAATCTATATACAAAATAACACACATAAATAACATAATTGATGAAAAATATTAGCTAGTAGAAAAAAAAAAAAAGAATTTGGTTGACGATTGTTTTTCCTATGCCATTGCAGTATTTTTTTTAAATATCATCTACAAGTAGATTTTCTTAATTGATTAAATAATAGCAGCATAATATAATTTACACATTAATAAATTAATTGAAGGTTTTACAGTTTTATGTTTCCTGTATTTTCCATTAAAAACATTTAAAATAAATTATGATATAAACGATAGGTTGCCTTATGTGGTATTTCCTGTTTTTCATTTATATGGAATACATAGGCTAATATTTCCATTCTAATCAAATTGATTACAGTTCTGTCATTTAAGATGGGCCGTTTAATGTTTATTTATTGCTTCTAATTCTGACAGTAATTAGCATAGCGGTACACATAATTCACATTAACTGGCATACCTTAATTAATCTTTCTGTTAATTACAAACAGTTAAACAATTACATAAGATATCTGGAAAAACAGCATTTTCACACTATAATTATGCTAAATTGGAATGTAATGTTAATAACTTCAATTATTTGTTTCTATTCGGAATTTTATCTTAATGTGCATCATGGTAGCTAACTCCCTGACACATATTACAGCAGAAGAACGTGATAACATAGAAACTTCAAAGTTAACCAACTGGTTTGATTCTAAGCACATTCCAATCAGATCTTATGTCAACATTAGGTAATGCGCGGTCAACAGCTGAGCCGCATATTTGCACAGCCGCGCTGGGAACTACAAACAAGCACGCGAAAGTTGCGCTACAAAAAAAAACTACTAAAAGAACAACAAAAATACCATTTCATAACTCATTTTTAACATACACGCTCGATTTGTGTACAGAGCGACGTATAATTAGATTTGAAACGCTCCAAACGCCTGCAAAAACGTCGGCGTACAGCGATATTGACATTGAGCTTAGAGTTATAAATACCGCGTTACCTGCATCCCGGTCGAACTGGTTCGGCTTCAACTGCCCCTGTCCCAGCATCAGCGGCGACAGGATCCGAGGCCACAGCACCGCGAAACATCCCACAACAATCACTAAAACGAACATAGTCTTCCGCGGACCCAAAACCTCCTCGTTCGCCATCTCGTCGTGTTTTCGTATCGTTTCGTCACGCACGTACACAGCAGC